>PVHY01014807.1:0-37535 GCA_004024945.1 Uropsilus gracilis | reverse complement strand
CCCGAGGGGAGGCAGGTAAGATGAAGGGAGATGCCCTAATTATGCGGGAGGCCTGTGTACAAGGCCAGGGAGGACCTGGGAGACGGGAGAAAATATGTAGACATAACTCAGGACGTGCCAAGTGGGAGCTGGAACATTCCTGGCCAAGACAGAAAGAAATGGTCCTCGCCCCGAGCCCGAATAAAAGAACACACAGCAGAAATAGTTGGGCGATGACGTCAGGAGTTCTGGGGCTAGTGTCCTGCACGTCTCCTTGAAAGTAAAAATACAGCGGGTCTAGAAGGCTGGCCGGGCATTGCCCGCGTTGGAATGAGTTCTGCTCCGGCTCCTCACGAGACAGACAGGCTGAGGAACTTCCTCTTATTAAACGATGGGGAGAAGGTCCTCCTTTCCCTCTAGACTTGACTTCCCCTCAAAGACACACATCACCCAACGCAGAGACGCCCGTCCCACTTCACCTTTGTCTTCCGAAAGGACAGTGATGTTTCTGGAAGCCCCCGGCCAGCGGGGGTAGCTAGACAACTTGGAATTTTTTTTTTTTTTTGGCCTCGCTTCAGTGCTTGCTAACTATTCTAAAAATGTTACACGTTTATTGTAAACACATGCTTCCGAGGCCTAACCAAAAAAAAAAAAAAAAAAAAAAAAAAAAGCTTCTTCCTGCCTGGGAGAAATGGAAAAGGGAAAGGGGCAGAAAGAATTCTTTAACAAATCTAGCCTTGCCTTCTCTTGGGCCAAGTGTGTTAAAAATAAATCTTCCCCATCATTTCTCACGGCTGCTTCTCGGGGGGCGAGAAAGTTGATATGGCTGAGCCCGGTGAAAACATAGCTTTAAAAGCTCGCCTGGCCTCATTAAATGATTCTGCTGGCTGTGTGTTCTCATTAAAAATGCATAAAGATCAGATAATTGCAGTAAGCATTATTACCCCAGCTTTACTTTTGAATATAATGGTTCCACTTTGAAGCTGGAAACAAAGGCTCCGGCATACCAGGAAGAGAAATGTAAACATGGAACACTACAGTATCGAAAACTTGTCAGAAAGCTGCCTCTGGCCGCCTTGTGATAAATGCGCTCTGGAAAGTCAAGGAAAGCCACGGCTTTGTGGAGCCAGGTAGGGTCCCCGTTTCCAACAAGGAGCTCCGTTTCTGGCTAACCCTCCTTCCATCGATGATGATTATTTCACCAGGCATCCTTCGCCCCCTCGACGCCCATCTGTTTTGCAATCACAGGCTCAAGGTAAACTTTACTACGGCTGCGTGTGCAAATCTGCTCTCCCAGGAAAAGAAGAAAGCTCTCAAGCCCTCCCAAGGGGGTTGCTGATGGATAATAAGTGCATCTACTTCTTGGGGGAAAAAAACCAAAAAAAAAAAAATAATAAAAAAACAAACCCCAAAACCCTGAAGCCCAAACTCGCTTTCTGCCTCACCCCACACAGGCGGCAGAGATTTCTAAGCTTTAGCCATTTCTTTTCTCCCCTCAGATCAAAATGTTACGTAAAGCCCCAGGGTTCCCTGGCTGCGCCTCATTTGAATGAGTGGACTTCGGTTGCCCCGGTTCCCGGAGCCGGGCACATGGAATGCAGCATACCGCAGCAGCAAACTCTTTCAACATTCACCAAAAAAAAAAAAAAAAAAAAAAAAGCAAGGGGGGGGGGTGGTGGTGGGGGTTTCTCCTACCTTGTTCAGCTCTGCCTTTCCTTGCCGTGTACAGTAACCCCGGGAACATCTGGCAGACTCCAGCGGCCCAGGCTTCTCCGCTGCATTATGAGGAAGAAATTTCCACGTCAGTAGTTCTCATTCCCTGTTGATCGTCCGCCGAGAGGCGTCTGCCCGGAGCTGGAAAAATTTCGCCTTCAGATGATGAAGCAAAGACAGTGTAAACTCTGTTGCTGTAAAGCTGCGGCCCTTCCTGCCAGCAGAGCGCCTCCCAGCCCCGGGCGGCCAATCGCCAGCCAGTTCGTCAGCCCTGCTCCTCCGCCAGCGGCCCTCATAGGACGACTGACGCAGCAACCAGCGCTTGCGGTGTGTGAAAACAGTGCATCCATACTGATGAAAGAGGAATTTCCCTCTCCGAAGAAAGGCGTCCCGGCGCCCGGGCAAAGTGGCACATAATTGGCAGAGCGGAGAGAGGGGCCAGCTCGAGAAGACACACCCTTGCAGACAGCCGGCCCCGAGCTGGATGGAGCTGGAGCCTTGGCGGACTTTGCAAGGAGACACAACTCCAACGGCGTCCCGGGGAATCCAGGTTGGACGTGAACCTGAACTCGTTGGCCCCTGCCGCCAAGCCTGCGTTTTCTCGCCGCGGGAAGACGATCCCCTGTCTGCCAAGGGCGGGGAAGACCTTGCAGGACGGCGCCATGGGATTTCCCTGAGCGAGGGAGGACGCGTGAGCCCCGGTGCATGTGCAAAATCAAAACAAGCCTCTCCCCGGCGCTCACCATCTTCCTGCAGAGCATCTGTTACCGCCATGGCTGAGGGCCGGAGTGCCCAGCTCCTTTGTCTAAGTTTCCAGGCCCCCCGGGGACCTCCCTCGGGCTTTCTGAACAATACATTCGGTGTCTCTACCTTGGCCTTTTGTCCTCCTGTCAGACACCCCCCCCCCCCCAGGATTAGGCGTGTCTTAGCTGTCTCAGGTGCCGCTGGCTAATAAACACGGTGCTGGGCTCCTGTGCCCACAATCAAACCACCAGCCCAGGGACAGACACGTCGTCTACGGCTGGAGTCTGCGTGGCAGCCACAGGTGCCACTTCGCGGAAGGTATCCGGGAGGTGCAGAAGTTGCCTGAGCTGGGCACGGTGGCGCGTGCCTGTAAGCGACAGTTTATGGAGTCGCGGCCGGGTCTGGGGATCGCGGTTCGAGTCCCGCCTGGGGCCCGTAGCGAGACCTAGTTCCAAAAAGATAGCTGGGTATGGTGGTGCGCGCCTGTCATCCCAGCTACCTGGGAAGCTGAGGCTGGGGATGGCTTGAGTCCGTGGTACCCCGGGCAACTTGAGCCTGCGGTTCCACCGGCAAAAATAGCAAGACCTAGTCTCAAAAAAAGAAAAAAGTTGCCTGAACGAAAGCAGGGAAAGAGAGCTGGGAAGGCTCGGAAGGGTTATTTATTTTCCTCCTCGTCAACAGGACTCCTGCATGCTTTGAGAAAAGCCATATGGCACTCAGCACACAGAGACAGCACACGTCTCACTTTCAGGAAACACAACGTCTTGATTGACAAAAATCACGTCACGATGACCCCAAGCAGGCTGGAGGGCCAAGGCGAGGTGCGAGTGTTTGTCCAGTCCAACCTGCAGCCCAGGACAGCTGGGCTGGGACGCGATAGCTTCGTCTGATTTTACCACTTGCATGTTTTTACGAGGATGTTTATGGAGGTTGTGTTGATTTTGTGACACCCTGAATGCTTTGGGGGTGCAGGGTTACACCCCCCTGAAGGAGGCGGCCACGCCATGTCAGCCAAACACTTTTTTTTTTTTTTTTTTTTTTTGAGACTAGGTCTTGCTATGTTGCCCGTGGAACCGCAGGCTCATGTTATCCGGGGTACCACGGACTCAAGCCATCCCCAACCTTGGCCTCCCAGGTAGCTAGGATTACAGGCGCGCACCATCACGCCCAGCTATTTTTGGGACCAGGTCTCACTATGTTGTCCTGGGCAGGTCCCGAACCCACAGACTCAAGCAATTCCTAGTCCTGACCTCGCTCCATAGGCTGCGATTAAAGGCACGTGTCACCGTGCCTGGCCCCTGAACACATTTTAATAACTCAAGATTCCATAGCATCTGTGGATTCTTTTCTGTTTAAAAAAAATTATTTTTTAGTTTTCATGCAACATTGGCCATGTTTGTATGGTTGCTCTTCCCCTTAGGCTTGGCCCTCCCGTCCATGTTGTACCCCTTATCCCCCTCCATACCCCCCCTTTCCCCCTACCCCCTTCTGGTCACTCTAACTCCTCTCGCTGCAAGTCATTGGTCCGTGTTGGACCCTGGTCTTCTCGTTTCCTGGAACGATGTCCTTTCTCCTGGGTGCGGACTTGCCCTCCTGGACTGCAACATACCAGGCTGCTGGGATCTCCAGGAGTCACTGAGGCAGACGGTCAGGCTGAACACGTCAGGAACTTGTAGGGCAGATGTGGTGGCTTCTCCAGGCCCCTTTCTGTTTTTTTTTTTTTTTTTTTGAGACTACGTCTCGCTATTTTTGCCTGTGGAACCACAGGCTCTTGTTGCCCGGGGTACCACAGACTCAAGCAATCCCCAGCCTCAGCTTCCCAGGTAGCTGGGATGACAGGCGCGCGCCACCACACCCAGCTATTTTTTTTGGAACTAGGTCTCGCTACGGGCCCCAGGCGGGACTCGAACCGCGACCCCTAGCCCCGGCCGCTTCATAGGCTGAAGCTTACAAGCACGAGCCACCGTGCCCGGCCCTTCCAGGCCCCTTTCTGGTGTCTGTCACCTGGTGCTGGTTCCGTGCTGCACAGTTCTGGTTTGGGACCCCAACTCCCAGCCGCAGGTGGTGGAGGTGTCCCCTTCCCCAGGGGATGGCTCCAACTCCCCTCCTCTCTAGTGTTAGCTGCTCTGCCATGGGCCACAGCCACGTCATTGTGGCTTTCTTCTGACCTGTGGGTTTTTTTTCATCACTAGAATCCCCATCATTCCTACCCTTGGAAAACTCTGCAATGAAACACTTTCATCCCAGAGAAAATCCATCAGCTATCATAACTTGCAGGCTTTCATCCACTGTAACTTTTCTGGGATTTAAGTGACCTCGGGGGCCAACCAGGTAGAAAACTACTGCTAATAATACGCTGTGCCCACCCTGCGTGGCCGTGCTCATCACACGCCTGCAGCTCTGCCTTCCCTGACCTTTCTCCATGACCTGGAAACAAGCATTTCCTTGATTTCCTTCCTGAACCTTTATCACCTTGGCTGCATTCTCCCAATTTTCACCCCATAAAAATTTTCACCACTTTTTCTGCCCCTCTAGTCTGGCTTCTGACCTATAACTTGGATCCTACACCTGCTAGAGACTTGGCTTCTTGGATTCCAGCTTCCCTGGAGCTCAATGATATGAAAATCGTGCTCTTTCCATGTTCAGATTCTTCTCCCTCCCACACCCGGGCTACAAGATCCCTCCTAGTCTGACCCTCCTCGTTCTGTTTGACTTTTGTTCCACTGTTGTCCTGGTGAGTTTCCTGATGGAGTCAGGAAACCGACTCCCACACCAGCTCCCACAGCCCAGCCCCAGACTGTCGTCACTTTATGAAGCCTTAACCTTGACTTCAGACCTTGGCTTCCAGCCTGTGCTATGGCTTTCCCGCTCATGTAGCCTTCCCTGATGGCTTCTCCTTCGAAAGTGTGCTGTGCTATGTATTTCACCAGACCATTAAGCCCCTGCACAAATGTGTTGATCTTCCCATTTCAGAAGGCGAGGTCTGCATAGCACGTTCATTCAGACCATGTATGTAAACCATCTACAGAGTGACCGGCCCATGATGAACGCTCATGAACCTATAGAGACCCTACTGTTATTTCTACATGGTTCACCGTGTCTAGAAAGATGCCATGTGTAAATCTGCTCACTTCCTTATTCCTGTCTCAAGAATTGACGTCATGCCATCCAACTGCGTAAGTCACAACGCCAGCAATCGTCCTTGACGCTCCTTCCCCACCCGTTCTATGCAATCCATTATCAAAGTCCTTCAAGGTTAGCAGCTAAATATTTAGAAATCTCTCACACTGCTCCAGCTCCACAGTGCAGCTTTGTCCGAACTGTCTGGGTCACTTAACAGGATTATTAAACTAGACTTAAGCTTGTCCCCTGCCTAAACTCATCCCTTTTCTCCATGTCAACCAACATGACAATTCAAAAACAGAATTCTGACTATTTCACACTCCTTTGATTAAAATCTTTGCTACTGAATAAACTGCAACCCCCAAGCCCCAAGATATGTGTTGCAACTCCAAGTCCCAGTGTGATGGGAATCAGGCCTTGGGAGGTAACTGGGCTATAAGATGGGTCCCTCAGGATGGGATAAGTGTCCTTAGAAGGAAAGACATCAGAGAGTGAGTGAGCACACAAGAAGAGGCAATAAATTGTCTACACTAGGCTGGATGCGGTGGCATGTGCCTTTAATCCCAGACTAGGTAAGGAGGCCAAGAGTAGGAATCGCTTGAGTCTGTGGGTTTAAGACCAACCTGGGGCAACATAGAGAGACCTAGTCTCAAAAAATAGCTGGGTGTGGTGGCACATCCTGTAATCCCAGCTACCTGGGAGGCTGAGGCTGGGGATCGCTTGAGTCCATGGTACCCCAGGCAACATGAGTCTGTGGTTTCCCGGGCAACATAGCGAGACCTAGTCTCAAAAATAAATAAGTAAACAAACAAACAAATAAATTGTCTACACGGCAGGCAGAGAGCCTTACCAGAGCCCAACCACACTAGCATGTTGACTTCAGACTTCAGACAATTGTGCACAATACATTTCTGTTATTTTAGTCACTCAGTCAATAAGGTATTTTGCTATGGAGGCATCAACTGATTACTCCAGCCTCAAAACATCTCTGGGTGACTCTTAGAAAAGAGATGATCATTTCCAACATGGCTGACAAGGTCCAGTGTGCTCTCCCTCTGCTTATCTCCCCAGCCTCATCAAAGGCCCTTTTTTCAGATGACACTTCCCTGACCTCCAAGATGATTCAGGTTCACCTGTTGTTTTCTCTCACAGCCAATGTGCTGTAGAGCAGGGCATCTCAAATGCATGGAGCAGGCAAATCCCCCGGGATCTTGTTAAATGTACGTTCTATCTCAGTAGTTCTTGGGTGGATACTGAGATTTTGCTTTGCTAACAAGCTCCCAGGTGAGGCTGAAGCAGCTGGTCCATGGACTAGTCTTTGAGTAGCAAGACTCGATAAGATGTTCACCTTAAAGAGCTTATTACAGTGTATGGTGATGCATTTAATTGTTTTATTACTTAATATTGTCTTGATCAGTTTGTCAGCTTCAGAAATCACCATGGTCGCTCCAGAATGTAACTTAGTCCATGCCTGGCACAGAAGAGATAGTGACTAATAAACAGCACTGAATTAATGAATTGATCAATAAAATGTACTGGCGATTCAAGCTGGAAACTTTCTATTTTTCTTTTACTCATTTCCTCCTCTTTTTCCCTGTTCTCTTCTCCTCCCCTTCCTCTCTCATCTTTCTCCTTCTATAACTTAATATTGAAAGTCTTGAAACTCCGGGAAAAACAAACTTAATATTTGTTAAAGTTTGATATACTAAGTAGGAAAGAAAATTATTTGAGAAACCAAGCAGGAAAAGTGTCTAGAAGATGATCAATTATGTCAGCACAAACAAGGTAGCCAGAGGAATTAAAAGTTGACACTTTTGGATTTGACCAACCTAAGTTGTTTATTTCCTTCTTCGGGTTAATTAATTCAGTATCTAGAACTCTATTCACCATACCACAGTCAAACTGATGTTTGGAAAGCACAAAGCTTATCCTGCCATTATCTGCATAAACTCATTCAGTCGCAACACCATTATCTTCAAGATAAATGCCTTCAAGATAATTTTGAACATATCTGTTATCCTTCCTCTTGTACACACTTCTCTCCTACTTCATGACCAGTATTGCTAAAATGAATTTTCAACCCTAGG
Source organism: Uropsilus gracilis (assembly GCA_004024945.1). Lineage (NCBI taxonomy): Eukaryota > Metazoa > Chordata > Mammalia > Eulipotyphla > Talpidae > Uropsilus > Uropsilus gracilis. The sequence continues at coordinate 29,889 of PVHY01014807.1, read as the reverse complement.
ATGAGCCAGGTCCATTATGTAGAATCTGGATTTTTTCTGCAGAAAACACCTTTTTTATTCCTTTCTTACCCATGTAACATCTTTCCACCCAGCAATATTCAATGCACACACTGCTTCTTCCAGGAAGCCTTCCCTGACCAGCACAACTTCTCTAGCATCTTGAAATTTTGTTTATCATAGTAGTTAACTCAGTCCAGTGTACATAGGCTTTATTGATTCTATACCTCTCTAGTCTCTATAAGAGAAGTGACCATGTATTTCTTACTCATCAACTTATCCCAAGCACCTACAACATGCAGTAATATAATAGCAGATGCTTACTAAATAGTTGCTATGTGATAAAATGGATGCATGAGAATAGCACTAACAATAAAGTGGCAAAGACAAATGCAGGGCTCAGGCAAAGCACTGATAGTGAAGTCACAGAGATGATGTAGCATATATATATATATATATATATATTTAAAGGCAAGTTCGATTGGAGAAGGGAAAGGAGAAATTAATATAAGACCCAGAAAAAGCACAATGCAGTCATGAGCTCATCATCTTTGCCGGGTACACTAAAGTTAGCAAGCTTCAAGGCAAGAGGGAAATTAATCTCTGATGATGTTTAAAATGGAGGTGATTTCCATAGAAACAAAGTCTTCCTTTGAGTGGAAAGAGATAGGTGAGCTGGAGCAGATGGAAGTGTTGACTTTCCAGGAGAGAGGGTAGAAAGGAGAAGGTTGTTTACAACACAGGAGAAAGAAGACAGGAAGGCAAGTTGCAGATGAGTCTGGTCTCTGATAATTCAATCTGAGGGCTCATTTCTCCCTCAATATAGTATTTCTAACCTATACCCCCCACACTTAGCCCTTGGGTATAGTGCTGCTGTTTATTCTTCTCTACATGTTTTGTGTGTGAACTTACTGCAACTCCCAGGAGAGCAGAGGACCTGAGCTAGTGTTTGCACCCTCCACAGCGCCTAGCATGGGGCCGTGCTGAATTCATTTTGCTTGATGGATTTTTATTTAGTATCCTAGAGAAAAGGTGTACACTTTAGAAGAAACTGGTAGTTTTTTTTTTTTCCTTTTAATGTGTGGGTTGCTGAAAATGCAGCAGGGAAAATAAATTGGTTTTATAGTTGTCAGATAAAAAGTTCCAGTGTTTTTCACTGAACCTATCAACAGAAAGGTCAACTGATTCTTCAATTTCTCATGATAGGTTCAGGGGCAAAAGACCCTGAAAGACAATTCAGACATTTCCTGGTTCATGGACAATTAGAGTGAAGTAAATTGCATAGACTACGTAAATGCAAGAATGCCTGAGAAACTCTTTGCACAGTACATGACACAGTAGGTTTGCTGCTACTATGACTACTATTGCTGTTACTGTCACCAACATCCTTAGGTCTAGAAGTCTTTGGAGATGTCACTGGAGAGGGATGATTGTTATGTCAAAATAATGTGGTCACAGAGCCTGGTGCATTGGTGCGAGTCTGTAATCCAAGTGCTGGGAGGCAAAGAGACCAAGGTTTGCTTGGGTTCATGGGTTTGAGACTTCCCTGGACAACATAATGAGACCTGGTCTCAAAAACAGCAGCTGAGCAAGGTGGTGGGTCCCTGTAATCCCAGCTACCTGGGGGACTGATGCTGGGGATCACTTGAGTCCGTGGGATCAGGACTATCCTGGGCAACATGGCGAGACCTAGTCTCAAAAAAAACAGAAAGAAGGGGGCAGGGGGGGGAAGTGGTCGCAGACTAAGACAGACATTTCTAAATTTTCTTGGTTTGTGGTGCCCCTGATGCTCAATAATTTATTTTATTGTGCTGCTTAGCTAACAGAAAGACATAATTGTTCCATTGATTAAGCAATCAGGTCCCAGCAACTTTAGTAAGTGATTATGTCTTAACAACCTCATAGCTGCTTGAAAAGTGAAGCCAGAATTTTGGAAAGCAAGAACAGCATTTCAGTTCATTCTTCAATAACCCCAATCACCTCGTCATGGGCAGCGAGTGCCCGGGGGATACTGCTCACGATGCTAGAAACTTGAGATCAGATTGGAAGGTGTCTCTCAACCACCACTTCCTGTTCCACATTGACTTTTGCGTGGCCCTTGCTCTTTGCCTTCACAACTGCTGTTTTGTTTTGTTTTTTGAGACTAGGTCTTGCTATTTTTGCCTGTGGAACCGCAGGCTCTCGTTGCCCGGGGTACCACAGACTGAAGTCATCCCCAGCCTCAGCTTCCCAGGTAACTGGCATTACAGGAGCGTGCCACCACGCCCAGCTATTTTTTTGGAACTAGGTCTCACTACGGGCCCCAGCTGGGACTCGAACCACGATCCCTAGCCCCGGCCGCTTCGTAGGCTGAAGCTTACAGGCACAAGCCACCGTGCCCAGCCTGCCTTCGCAACTGCTGAAAGCCCAAGTTGGCAAAGAGATAGGGTGTCCTTGAAAGGACCGCAGTGTGGTTCTAACACCAAAAGTGAATCACCTTGACTTAGCAGTTGCGTGGTGGGTGTTCACAAACGTTGAGGACTGTCTATCTCCCCATCAAGTGCCCCAGGCTGCACCCGTTAGCGCGCTGAACTTTCCCAGGGTGCTTCAAGCTCACTTTGGGAATCAGGTGAAGGTCCAGACAGACTGGCCACCTTCAGCCACCCCGTAGCTTTTCTCTGGAGTGACAGCCACACCAGGCCTCCTATCCTGAGAGCACAAGGTACTTGAAGTTGCACAGAAAGGGTCAAGTCAGTGGCAGAGACAGGTTACTTGACATGCCCAAGGCTGAAACAGGTTGTTTCTCTGAGATGAGGGTGAGGACTGAGGTCCTCCAGAATTTCAGGCACTTGTGGACCGACAGAGAAGGACTTGAAGGGACAAGCAGGATATGGACACTGCCAGTTACTGAAGGGGAGGGGAACCTACTAAGGGCCATCAGCCTCTCCAAATGGAGAATCCTGAAAACAAGTGCATCGTTTCTTTTCATTAAAAGCATGTATCTAGGCTGGGTGCGGTGGCGCACGCCTGTAGTCCAAGCGCTGGGAGGCAAGAGGCCTGGGATCGCTTGAGTTCGCGGGTTCGAGACTACCCCGGGCAACATAGCGAGACCTGGTCTTCAAAAAGCAGTTGGTGGACGCCTGTAATCCCATCTCCCTGGGAGGCTGAGGCTGGGGATCGCTTGAGTCCACGGGATCTCAATTACCCTGGGCAACATAGTGAGACCAAGACTCAAAAAATAAAAAAATAATAAAATAAAAACATAGCTCATCCCGGGGTCTTCTGGGCTTCCTCGGGGACTTCCCCCACAGCTCAGCACTTACTCTCACTTCACTACAGCTTGACCCTCCCCTGTAGCAGGGGGCGAGTATTCTATTACCCATCGCCAGCTCTTTATATTAAGTGCTGTTCTTTAGGGAGGAGACTCCCCCAGATCTGCAATGCTCGCTCCTGTAGGATCACTAGAAAGATGTTTCTGTCCTTTGCCTTCTGTCCATCTTTAGCCTGAGCGATCATGCTGTCTAGGGATTTGGTTGTGGGATGGCAGATCTTCTCATCCACGCTAATTCTCCATTCTTTTCTATAACACCTACAGCCCTTTGTCTTAACATACCCTCGATGCTTAGCGTTTGTTGCTCGCTTCTTCCACTAGAATGGAAACACCCCATGGCCATTCTTTATCTGTTTGGTCACTGACATTCCAGGTGCCTATGACAGGAGTTAGCAGATGGAACTGACAATTACAAATGAGTAAAAGGTGGGAGGACTACAACATAGTACAGGCTCAGTCGGAAATAGGTCTGAGACACAAGGTCAAGCATCTATGCTGGACGACCACTGTCTAAGGAGTTTCCAAGGTCATCAGGTCAGCTCCCAGGACTGCCATCTTACCCAGGCCTACTGTTTGCACTTGTTTGATCGCAACTTAAGGACTTTTAAGCAATATTCAGCAAACATCTACAGATGTTTCCTTTGGGGCCCCCTGTACAGTCTGTGCAGGATTTACCAGATACTTGTCATTCATTGGTTCTGACAGATACAGGAAAGGTAGAAAGACTAATGAGCCACACTCACTTTCTGACCCTGGTCTTTAAAACAGGAGCTTAAAGAATCAAGTTAAGAAGGTGCGATATAGATGTGCTGTGGAATATTACGCAGCTTTAAAAATGATGAGCTCTTGCCACTTGGGACAACATGGATCAGACTGGAGGGGGAAGATGCAAAGTGAAATAATTCACAAAATAATTTTACTCACTCCCTGGTGAAGGAATATGGGTGGTCTCATGGTAGTAATGGCGTAACAGACATTTGATGAGGTGTGATCTTATATCTCTCAATCACATACAGTATTGCACACCTCAATAGATCTCAATGCAGACTCAAAAAAAAATTGAAAAAAGAAATGAAACTACTAGGAAAGCAGAGAAAAAAATTTGCACAGTGGTTCCCCGAGGGAGTGCCATGGGCACTAAAATCCAGATGTTCCTGAAGAAAAGGACCCACAGTCAAGCACATTTAGGAAATGTTGTAATAACCAATTGTAAGCAATTATAACCAAATGTTGTTATAACTAAATAAATGTGTACTTCCACCAAAGAACAGCTCAGTTTTTATTCTGGGAATATGTTTTGTCAATTTGCCGTGTTTCAGAATTTCTTTTACCACCAGGTACTTTAATTTAAAAACATTTAACTAGTACAGCTTTGGATGGGGTGGGAGGGAGTGGGGTGTCTATTTCGAGAAGGCCTGACCCAGTTAAATCACTGCTTTTCTTTTCCATTCTTTGGGTCAGTTCCATATCTGCTTACTTCATTCACTCCACATCTTTTATATGCAGCTTATCTTCCCATTCGATCACAGCCTTCGATTCTGCCAACAACTTGTGAGGCATCTACCAGGCCACTTGCCATTCATTTCTCAGAACCACGATTACCTGGAAAGTCTGGGGGGGCTCCAGGATCACCCCCCACTGACTGACCAGTACAGCTCTCCTCAGTCAGCCCCAGGAGAGCTTTGCCCAGATTTTCTGGTCAGCAGAGGGCCCCTGCTGGTTGTTTAGTGACCTTTGGCCACAGCTGACCCTCCAGATCTGAGTCCTACCTAAACCCTGTGTTCCAACAAAGCATCATCAATTTCTGGGAAATCTCTTTCCTCTCACCAATGTGCCCATGAGTAGTGCTTTTCAGGCTGTTCCCAAAGTGTTGGGGATTACCTCAGGAGCAGAGACCACTGACAAGAAACACTGACCTCACAATCCCCCTGGGTGGAGTGCAGCATCATGGAATATCCCAATCTTGCAGATGAGAAAGTGCACCTGGGCGATTCAGTCGTCTTTCCAAGTCACACAGCAGCCACAGGGGAGCCCATTCACCTCAGAGTTCTGTTTTACCTCAGCTTGGCACTGGCTGTAAATATGACAGGAACATGTCACCAGGCATTAGAAGGTGTCAGGTGTTAAGGGAAAAGAAAGGACAAGCAGAATTTGGTGAGGGCACCCGGCACGCCGAGACAGGTGCCCTCACCCACAAAACAGGCTGCACCCAACTGCTTCGCCTCCTCAGGTGAGCCTTGGGGGTGAGGATGCCTACCTGTTTCACACAAGAGGCAAATCCCAGACACAGAGGCGGGGCTTCGGGTCCAAGTGGCTGTTCATTTGTGACTGGATCCACTCTGTGTTTATTTTCTCTCTCTTCTTTCCGCTCCTGTCTTCTCTCTCTCTCTCTCTCTCTCTCTCTCTCTCTACTCCCTCTCTCCCTCTCCCCTTTCCTCCTCCTAGCTCTCTCCTTTCTTCTCTCTGTCTCTCTTTCCCCTCCTCTCTCTCCTTTATTTATTTTTTTTGGAAAGGAATTATATTTAATTGAAGTAGGACCAGTTGGCAGCGCTTTATAGGAGTCAGGTGTGCAGAATGATCACATGACACCATGTGGGCCCCCAACAGCCTCAGGTCCATGCTGCTCCACCAGCACCTGACCCCCTTTAGCTGGTCCCTGGCCCCTTCTTGCCTGACAACCTCCATTTTGTTCCTGAGTTTGTTTTTCTTCTGTTTAGCTTGTTCGTTTGTTTTATTTCTTTATCTTCCACATTCGAGTGAAAACATACAGTGTTTGTCTTGAGGAGTGTTTTTCAGCTATGTGAACCCTGTTCTGTCTACTGATCTATAAGCCATTATTCAAGTCCAGATCAGTCAACATGCCTCACACAGGCACTTCTTTCTGTCTTCACTACCAGTACTTTCCTGTGTCAACAATCCTAACACTACAGTGCTTTCTTTACTCTTCTAGATGTTTCCCTACTTCCCCTTTGCACTAAATTCAAAATAAAATCTCAGGTTGACTCATTCAAATATCTCAGTCTGATACCCCTTTAGATTTCAGGGCATATTCTTTTTTTTTTTTTTTTTGCGATTAGGTCTTGCTATGTTACCCCAGGGGGGGTCTTGAACCCATGGACTCAAGTGATTCCTAGTCTTGCCCTCACTTCATAGGCTGAGATTAAAGGCGCATGCCACCATGCCCGGTAAGGTCATATTCTTAATAAATCAAAATTTCAAACATCTATAAAATGTTCTGATTTTCTTCTGAAGGTGTATCCTATGTTTTTTAACAAAAAAAAAATCTTTATTTTTAAAATAATTTGTGCGAAGAGAGAGCATCTGGCTTTGTTTTAGCTGCTACAAAAAAGGGATCATGTCATGGGTAGAGTATTTACCAGAAACGGGCAATTATTTAGCCTTCCATCTGGATTAGAGGGAACAACAGGTTCACCTTAGCAACGGTGTTCTGACGCTGAAGTCATCACCTTACATCATTTTGGTCTCATGTCATTGTGTTCTTTCGCTAAAGTCTCAAACCTTTCAAAGCACAAAGCTTTCTAGATCTCTGCATTTGAAAGGTTTAACGAAAAAGGAAGAAATAGCCATATTTAAATATCCACTGAGTCATTACAATCTTGAACTCTGGGGGCAGGACTCTCTTCTAAAGCAAAACAAAATGAGAATTGTTCTTTTTCAACTCACTCCATTTGTGCTCCAGCTTTGCCTGCAGCCTTGTATCTCCCAGGCTGATGCCCACACACTCCATCACTTACAAATGTAAATTTTTTTATTTTGCCAAGCAGCTCAGTCCTGAGACACGATGGTGAGATTACAATCACTGATCCCAGAACTGGAAGAAATCTTACTATCCATCTAGAACCTAGTCCTTTACTTACAGGCCAGAAAACAGACACACAAGGCTTGGCTTTTATTAAAGACAGAAAAGACATTAGCCCTCTGGAAGTTCTGTAGTTCTTGGAAATTTCAGGGAGGATTCTCATATGGTGTCAGATCAGATGTTATGCTCTCCCTGCACCCTCTTCTGCCCCCTCAACTCCCACTCCCTTCCCAGAGTCTTGATTCTGCACAACAGTCTCAGGCACTCGAGTTGCTGAATCACAGCAGCCAGAAATCATTCCTGCACCAGAAATTGGATGGAGACTCCTCCACTTAGATGTTTAAATATTGGCTTTGGTCTGAAAAGTAGCGACATTTAAAAATTCACAGTTGTGTAGAATCAGTTGAGTTATGTTTATTTATAGTAATAAACATTTGTATATATTGACAGGAAAAAATCCCTATCAATGAATAGAACACTATCCACACGCATATGATACTTTGGCAAAATCAGGCTCTCGGCTTCAAAATCAAGGAGCTATGTTTCAAAGACAAAGACTTCCCCCACAAGCTTTCGTCATGCAAAACTCATTTTTAAATGTTCTTAATTTGCTGGGTCCCTGACTAGAGAGCACAGATGACATTTTTAATCTATTTTAATCTTAAAGTTATTTTTAACACAATTAAGCATTTATAACTTTGCTTTATATATATATGTGAATATGATTTGAGTTATATAACATCAGTGAACTAATAATTTGGACCACACTTCAAAAAAAAAGTCTCTATCTCCAAGATGTCACAATTAAATATAATGAAGAAATTGCCTTTTGGGTAGAAATCAATATCTTCCTTTTACAGAAATGTTTAAAATCAAAAATAACCAAACTAAAGGATCCTGAAATTTCTAGAAAAGTATAAATTTTACCAAATGGGCAATTAGAACACATTTTTCAAACTGAATCAACTAATAAGTACTTATTGCCCTAATTAGACTAACTGACACCTAAATACAGATTCTATCTTTGTTCTTGGGAGAGACAAAAGAGCTGCCTAATTTATCTTTAAGTCTTCAATATTGAAAAGATTATTATTAAGCATTCATTGCACACTCTCCTCTGAAAAGCACTTTGCAGTAATTTATCACTCCACATTCATCTTCAATCTTGGAGGTCGTTTCCTATTGCTCCCTTTCAGAAGCAGAGAAACTAAGGCACAGAAGGTCAAAGACTTTAGCAAAAGATCCCCCAGCTAGAGTTGAGAGTAGACCCAAATTCTATGTTAGATTTAGGCCTCTTCATGGCAAATACCCAGACACAGCTGGAGCCTGGAACTGGAACAAAGCTACATACTCAATTACAATGTTTTGGCCAAGTGAAAATTTGGTGGAATCTCTTGTTCACAAAGAGTAAAATAAAAGGGGAAGAGAGTGTTTTTGGAAACATGGAAATGAAGAGAAATTCCTGAGATGTTTTAAAGGTTCTGTAATGCAAAAGTTCATAATTAATTTACTCAAATCATATTTTATGATATTTTTGAAATGCATTTTTTTGTGTGTGATTCTAGCTACTTCAGCAGCCTGTAAATTTTTTGTTGCTACCTTTAAGAAATCTGCTTAATGAACAAACCAGGCATAGGCTAAAACACCAAAATGAAATTTAGTAAGAACACATTTTTAGTTTATTTTTAGTTTATTCGGTCGCTGAGTACTGTGTATGAACAAAGAGGCAATACATGGCAAATTCAGGTCATAATCAACACCCTAAAACCATCATCCTGCAAGCATACCCACCCTGGAGTTGTGTAAGTATACAAACTGCTCCTCCGTACATGTCTGCTTACCATACATGGCTGTGCAGATTGAGATTGGGGTTTATTGCAGCTATCACTAGGGGCTTACTATAGACTTACCACTTTGGTTATTCTTTAAATACCACTTCAATATGCTATTATTATTATTATTATTATTATTATTATTATTATATATTATTATTCCCAAATCTTTCTGAAACCGCTGATCCATATACATCTACAAGTAAGACTTTGTTTTTTTTTTAAACAATGCTCTTTTAATGGCCCAAGGACTGGTGACTAGAATTTCTACATCCTGGGAGGTTGATAAGATAAACCTATGAATGGGCTTTCAGTACTAGAGTTCTAGGTACTGTTGTACAATCCAATACTGTTGTACAATCTAGGCCAGTCTGCCACCTCCTCAAATGGCACTTTTTGAGGCCTGGGGCTACTCCCATCCACTCCCTAAAAGGATGACAGAAGTGGTCTATAGAAACAATCACATCTGGAGTCATTGAGTAATTGGTGCCACTCTAGTTCAAAACTGTCCCAATTTTTTCCCTGCTCAATACTAGTCCAGCATGATGATCTGGCAAAATAAACAATAGAGGAAAACCCCTCCCCCTTAGATTCCTGTGAAACATTGCATACTACATTGTGAGGAGATTTCACAGCCACAGTTTTAGTAGAGGCTGAGAAGTCCTGCCTAACTTTGTTAATCTCCTGCCTTGTTTGAATTCCTACTTAGGGAAATGTAAATCTGCAGAAAAACATGTTCTGCAAACAATGCTTCCCTACATGATTTAAGACTTTCCTTAGCTCTCACACTCATCACTTAGCTAGCTTTTAGCATCTTAATTGCAGGCACAGTCCAACCTTGACCATTTACAGATTTTCCTGCGAAAAAACGCTCTCTGTATATTTACAGACTCTCTCTGTATAGAGTTGAGCTTCTCAGCAGCTGGCATGCAGGAAAGGGAAAGAGGAAGGGGTGGGGGGAGCTAGAGGTGAGTGGAAGGAGAGAAGCCACAGAAAGGAGACAAAGGGTACTTGACGAGAATAAGCTATTTCCTGGCCTGTTTTATGCTCAAGGTAAATGCTCAAGCTCACACTCTTCTTTTAGGGTACAACTTTCTTATTTATTCATTTGTTTTTTACTTATTTTGGAGACCAGGTCTCGCTATGTTGCCTACGGTAGTCCCCATCCCTCAGACTCAAACAAGCCCCAGCCTCAACCTCCCAGGTAGCTGGGATTACAGGTGCCCACTACCACGCTTGGTGGCTTTTTCAAGACCAGGTCTCACTATGTTGCCCGGGATAGTCTCAAATGCGCGAACTCAAGCGATCCTGGGTCTCTTGCCTCCCAGTGCTTGGATTACAGGCATGAGCCACCACGCCCGGCTGGGTGACAACTTTAACCTGAACCCATCTTGCCCATTCCAAAACCCATGTTCTTTCACAATTCACAGTTTTACATTTGGCCTACAATGGCAGTATGTACCAGTGCAAGGGGAAAAGCATCATGGCGTAGCGGTTGAGTGGAGGCGTCTGTAGATGCGCCCACTCGGAGCAGAAGGCTCTGCCTGGAGTCTCCTGTGCCAAGGCCCCTCTCACTTCTGCAGTAGGACATCACCCTCATGGCCTTGCAGGGAGGATGAAAGGAGCTAGTGTTCAGCTGACGCTGAATACTTTTCAAATACTCAAATGAATAAATACTCAATAGCGTGACCAATGACTTTGTGATGACTATTCAGAGTTTAATGTTTACATTTGATAAGTTTCACAGTCAAAGCTAAGTTTTCATTGACTAGAACTATGCGAATTAAATGTAAAGTACTTCCCACCCCCCATCTTCTCCCAGAACGTTGAACGATCATAATCCACACGCAGATCACACGCATCAAGTGTGGTATCTACAACCAAGATGTGGCAAAGGAGTAGCGAAGCTCTGAGCAGGGAGGTAGAAGAACCAGTGGTCTGTGCTCAGCATTGTATGAATCACCATTCAAATTTAGGGGTGACTTTTGCTGAGTCATGTGATTTCTTGTCCATACACTGTTGTGGATAAAGACCAGGGGGTGTTTACTGAGAGCTCAAGCCTTGCTCCAACTACTCACTGGCTTTCTTATTGATTAGCTTAATAGCTTTGCCCTCTGTCTCAAAAATAACTCAGTGTTGTTGTTGTTTTTTTTTTATAACAATGAAAATCTTATTACTATTTCCCTGATGAGGAAAACAGAGCACTTTGCATGGGTTAGAAAGAAAGGAGAATAAGTGTATAAAATATTTTCTGACATTTCTTCCTTTGTGGTATTTGTCTTAGCAAGCAGGATTACATTTAGAATGGAAACTTAACCTCGGTGGTGCATTTCATACATCGATATAATATTTTTGATGGCATTGCTACTGCAGCGCAGAGATGAGTTTTGTATGTTGTTCCGGTCAGTTATGTGAATCAACAGCATTAATGAGCTTTATTAAATCATCTTAGTAAAAGCTCCACTGTCTTAACTGTTTACTTAAATCTACAGCCAACAAAAAACAGCTGTCACCTTCTGACAGATATTACTCTGAGCAAACGTTTTCTTCTTACACTAGGAAAATTGATATAACTTGTAATCCAGCAGAAATGTCACATGTAGTGTCTTTGAAAAAGACTGGTATTAAGTGCAGGACTTAGAGATCCTAGCTTGCTGGTAAGAGAGAACACTGGTGAAGGAAAAGTTCAAAGAGAGACTTGATACACTGAATATTATCCTTCAGAAGCCGCGGAATGGTTTGATAAAAGACAACTGGATGGGCCTGGGGTGGAACATCTGGGAGATGAGGCTGAAGGGGCTGTGTTTCCTGGTCCTTCAGAACAAATGTTTCCTAAAAAAACCTGCAAAATCTCTCATCTGTTACATAAAGATTATTTTCAGTATTCATAAGAAAGTCCACATTTTCCTTCCTAAAACATTCACAGTTAATGTGACTAAATGGTTCCATAATAAATGCACTTTATGCAAAGAAGCATCATTAGTTCAGACCGGTGATGCTTTGCTCACGGCCCGAGCTGTCTCTATGCGCTAATAAACAGTCTTCTTTTGAATATTTTTGTAAAATATTTTAAATGGATGTTTTATTATTTCAGATATGCTGTTTCCTGAGACATTTAACAGCTGATTGAGGAGACGTGAAATTGTACTCAGATCTAAACCTTGATCCAGACAAGCTCTCGGTCCCTGTCACAGCTCCAGCCCCACCCACACATGTGTCTTTGGGTGAAAGTGGGGTTTATTGAACTGAGAGGAGGCATTCGTACTGGGGGCCAAAGGGTGAAATCACACAGCAGTTCTCCCAGAAAGGGTACCTGTCGCTGTGGCAGAAGTCTGGGCTAAGCCAGATCCTCCGCAGCTAGCTGGGACTCGGAGACAGGTTGGAGGTAGGCAGGCCTGGGAACTGGCTTTTACCAGTCAAAAATGAATGCACACCATCTTGTTGGAGGCTTCAAGTTGCTTTTCAATTTAATTTCCCTTGTTCATTCATTCATTATCATTCTTCTAATGAAACGATGGTTTTAATACTAGCGACCTACCAGGCAATATAAAAATAACATGCCTTTGGGAAGGGGGTTCCACAACAAAATAAATTCCGTAGTATGTGAAGAGATGTGTATTATGCAGAACAGGAAAGCAGAAAGAAGGAATAAGGAAGACAAGATGGACAGTGGACTGCAATGTGAATATTCTTCAGGGCTGTATTCTACTCCGCCACTCCAAAGGGCTGTATTTGCTCAAACACTAGGAAGCAAGTTGGAGAGATGGATGAGGTCAGTGTTTGAGGTGCAGGAAAAATAAGCCCGTCAAACTGGGCTGGGCAGCCCAAGCATAGTGGGGTGGCAATGGAAGTGGCAGAGAGCCATATAAGGGGCCGTGAGGGGGAAGGGGATGGCGGCTGGTTCTCCAGTATACAGACTCTTGCAGTCATTTAAAGACTCTGACATCTCTTCACAGGGTGATTTTGCATGCACCACTGTGTATGTGAACTCACAATACCAGGGTGATTTCCCCATCCCAACAGTGTTGAAATGAGCACAGCAAAGTATTGGTGACACCCCAAAACGCTTTCTGTGAGGCAATGGATCTTGACTTTTTATTTATTTTATTAGCTCTTTATTATGAAACAAGTGCTGGCTTCTGAGGGCACCCCGGCTGCAGCTTCCCCTCATCTGGCCTAGCCCTCACAGCCCTCCATCCCTTTCACCAACCCACTTCTCCTAAAGCAAAATACCAGATCGACTAGGGAAGGAGAACTGAGGAGAAGTGCAGCTGAAAGCTCTCTGTGGTGAGCAGCTCCTCTGGCAATGGCTGGCATCCATGGTCCCTGCCAGTCCTAACCACAGTCCCTAGAGCAGGTGCCACTTCTCAGCGGGATGGTGGTAGGATAGCTAGTGGGATATCACTAGTGGGATAGCAGGCTGCTTTGATTTGGTAAAAGCTGATCTGGATAATCAGGAACATGTCCTTCCTTTATGAGTCCTGAGATCTGACCTGTTTGACTTTAGCCTGCAAGTCCTGAAACCTGGGGAGTGCTCTTTTGTGCATGGTACCTGGGAGTATGGACTAGCTTCTTTCCCCTTTATTTAGTTTCCTTTGTAGGAGGCAAAAACATGAATTCAAAAGGATACCTGCATGCCTGTCTTTATTGCGACACTATATGTAGCAGCCAGCATTTGAAAACAACCCAAGTGTTCCAAAACAGATAAATGGATGAAAAAGTTGTGGTATATGTTGTACACAATGGGATATTACTCAGCAATCAAAAAGACACACTTGATGCATTTGTGGAAGCATGGATGGAGCTAGAAGGAGTCATGGTAGTGGAAATAAGCCAGAAAGAAAAAGACAAAATCTGGATGGTCTCATTTATAGGTGGGAAAAACAAACAAAAGGTCAAGAAATAGTTAACACCAACAAACTGACAACAGAATTAAAGCAAACAGCTGGAGAGGGTGGGAGAAATTAGGGAAGGGATGAGTGCAAAAGATCATGATGATGATTTGCAGGTGATATTGTGGTAGGAGAACCCCAGGGAATACAATGATGTAAAATACATAAATATGAAAACAATAAATATTAAAAAAAATAAAGTTTCCTTTGAACCACTGCAGAGAGCCATGAAGATAAAGCTTTTCAATCAAATGTAGTAGGGATTTACATAGGGCTAAGGGGTTTACATGTATCATTTCACTTAATTTTCATAATCCTGTGAGGAATCAACATTTTATAACCATCTGATAGATGGAGAGTAGTAAGTGGCTGGTTGCAAACAGAATTTTTCCTCATTTTGTCTTAGGAGTTCAAAACCTCAATGTTCCATTGGTAGTAATTTTTAAACTCATCTTTTGTTACAAAAAAAAACTCCTACAATAACAAAAATTGGTTAATAAGTTCCCATGTATAATTCAGTCACAATAATCAGATAACACTATTCTTGTTTCCTGGTTTTTCCCCAACACTATTTTATATTAAAGCAAACTCAAGTTTTAAAGCAAACTCAAACCCGGACATCAGATCACTGTGTCTACAAACAACTCAGTATCTATTTTCTAAAAGAGAACTTTTACAAAATTCAGCCACAATGACGTGCTCACATCTAAAATTATTGCCAGTTATTCATTTAAAACATTAAATATCCCATCTCAAGCTGTGGTTTAACGAGGCCAGAGTCTTGGAGGTGTAATATGATTTGGTACAGATGAAGAGCTAAGTCTACCAACTCACTAATCACATCATTTGTATTCCAGCATTAACATTTACACGGTGTTTGATCAAATGAGACTACTTTATATGCAAGTTGCTTAGGCCATGAATATCTCCATGTGGCAAAGCAGAAAACAGCAAGTTTTAGAAAATATAGATAGGTTCAATCTTGGCTTCTCTATTTAAGTTTACCACTGACATTTTTAGAGTCTCGGTTTCCTACATTTAAATGAGGGGTTTGCTGCTGCCCTGTCAACATCTTTGAGCATCCGCAGCTCCGGAGCCTGGGGTAGGAAACTATGTGAAAGAATCTTCTGATGTCATAATTTCTGGATGTCACTGGAGCATTTGATCATCATTCCTTTGGCAGTTCCAGTCTTTTATGGAAGGTCAGTAGAAGCAATTGATTTGCTCACATACAGGAATCAAACTCAACCTATTTTGGTTTTCAGTGAATTATGCCTTTTTGGTTTGGCACCCAACAAAGGAGGTTTCCAGTGGAAGGAGGAGATTCTTCAATTGGGCTGGAACCTGGGCTGAGCTCCAGTGCTGCCTGCAATGGGAACGAGCTGTCACCAGCCAGGCAACTCCGAAGATGCCCTGGAAGTCATTGCCTGACAATAACTGATGTTCCTATTACTGTCTATGCAACAATGAGAAAGGCACCTGCACAAAGCAGCAAGGTACTGCATCCTAAATAACATCATTAAGTCTTCTGTTGAGGTTTGACTAGGTGAAGGGTAATGGGCCAGTATCCTCATACTCTGGTAAACAAATAAAAGTGGTGGCACCTTTGGATGATGAAAAAAAAAAGGGGGGGGTGTTTGAATGATCAATGATTTATAATTTCATTCTGAATTCTCCAATTCCAAAATTTTCTGAAAGTTGTAATTTCAATATACGTATGGACAAAGCCAAAGAGATTTTATTTCATAAGTAAGATATTCTTAGTAGACCAGACTTTCTAAACTTGAAAAAGTGGAATCCTTGGTGTTTGCAGGTACAGAGGGTAAAGCAGTGTATTTCCTTCTCCCACAGTGACTCAGTGTGTCTGTCAGTATAAGAGGCTCCACCACTGCTCTCCTCATCTCTCCCTGCCATCTGCAGGCGCTTGGAGATCTGCAGAGACAGTTAATGTGCTTCAGGGATTCATTTGGAAATTTTAAATTTTGTGGCTTGAATCTATTCAAAACAGTTTTGAGTCAAAATCATGAGAAATTTAACCCAAGAGGAGTTTTTCTGGGGGCCAATGGCTATGAATATTCTGTGCAGGAAGATAACTCATAAAATGCAAGTTTATGAGTATTAATGCTTACGACTGTGGTATGTCACTTAGCTAAGCTGGAACGCTGTCTCCCCAGATTCTTTTCCTTGTACAGTGCTGGTTAGCGCTACTGGAGATCCCGTGTGAGCTGTGGAAGTGAATGAGCAGACAGAGCCCCACACCCTGAGGAGCCATGAAGGCCCTGGGGAGTGTGGGAGATGGTCAACGTGCATTACAACTGGTCTGGCTGATGCAGTCCAGCACCCCCTCTCTTGTGCCCACCCCACCAGCTTGTCCATGCGTAGACAGGTGGCCTAGTAACACTGCTGAAAGACACCAGCTCCTCCTGCCGTGACACTGGAGTTTGAGGTGATGAAAGGCAGATACAGGCCCCAGCTTGCATCCCAGGGCCTGGTTGACAGTGTGGCCCTCCCTCCTGTTCATCCTGTGTGGCTGCAATGCAGCCTTACTCTCAGCCCTTCCTGTTTCTTTGCCATTTGAAGCTTGATGCAAAAATGCACATGTTAGACAACACGAGGTGCAGAGACAGCCGCTAGCAGGGTGGTGTCACCAGCTCCCCCACTCTAACCCACACATGGAATCTCTTTGTCTTCATCACACACCTCAGTCTTGCTTGCAGCATCACATCTCGACTGATACAACAACCCTATGGGGTGGAAATCTGTTCAGAAAGTAAAACACATTCAGCGTTTGGAGAAAAAGATCTAAAATTCATCGAAGGGAAGAATCTCAACGTTAGCAAATGATTTCCATGTGGGTTCTAAAACTGTGCGATCTTTCTTATATCACAAGATAGTTTACTAATCAGTATTCTGTTCATTAAGACGGAAAGAACAAATTAAATAATTCGACATGATTATATAAAAACCAAGTAATTTAATAAACATTTATTTATTCATCCTAAAATTAAATAATTCTAGATGAATTCATTTAACCAATCATTCAATAATTATTATTTGAAAAATAAAATATTTCCTAGGTACAACAGTTAAAATCTTTTGACCATGAGAGGGTAAATAGGAAGATGAGTTTAATCACTAGATGAAATCCAGCTTAGGTTTTTGAGGGCCCCTGTTTTCACTTTACCAACTATAAATGAATCCTCAAAATTAAAGGCAAAAAGCCCAGTTAAAAAAATGGGAGAACTAGAAAGGCACTTCTCCAAAGAGGAAATACAAATGGCCAACAGGCACATGAAAAAAATGCTCAAGGGCACTAGCAATTAGGGAAATGCATATCAAAAACCACAATGAGATCTCACCTCACACCAGTAAGAACCGCCCACATCAAAAAAACAGGCAACAAGAAGTGCTGGTGGGGATGTGGAGAGAAAGGAACACTCTTACAACTGCTGGTAGGAATGTAAACTGGTCCAGCCACTATGGAAAGCTGTGTGGAGGACCCTCAAACTAAATGAAAATGGAACTACTACCATTTGACCCAGCAATCACTCTCCTGGGAATCTACCCAAAGGAGACCTCAATGCTTGTACAAAGAGACACCTGTGCCCAGATGTTTACTGCAGCACTATTTATAACTGCAAGGACATGGAAACAACCCAAATGCCCCAAAGCAGATGAATGGATGAAAAAGATGTGGTCTATATACACAATGGAATATTACGCATCAATTAAAAATGACAAATTTGATGAATTTATGATAACATGGATGGACCTAGAAGAAATCATATTGGCAGGAACAAATCAGAAAGAAAACGACAGAAATCAAATGGTTTCACTAATACCCGGGACATAGGAAAAACAAGCAAAAACCAGGAGGAAAAGTCAAAACAAGCCAACAATCAAACTAAAGAACACAACTGAGGGTTGGGGGGTTGGGTAGATGGGAGGGAATGATCAGAATGGAGGGAAGATGGTGGGTGATCCCTGGGGAATGCAGAGATGTGAAATATATATGTATGTATCAATTTAAAAAAGAAAGCAAGAAACAACATCAAGGGGAAATATCCGACTGTCAGGTCGTTGAGCTAATAATTCCCCTCACTTGGGCTGCATCACAGTGCAGACGTTCCCTGGCGCTCCTCAAACGCCCCAGAAACGCAACCCACCTCTGATACCCAAGTGTTCACTGAAGCCTCAACCTGGCACCCCGCTGATTGCTAGCTCCTCACCCCGGCCTTCGTTCCCCTAATTCCGTGTTCACAGCCTAAAAGGACACGCCTCACCATGTGTGGCCTCTGGGCCGCCCTTAAAAGTCCTTCATCACCCTGGGGGGGGGGGTCTTAAACAGGATTCCCCTTCAGGAAACGCTTCCTGATTTCTCTGTACCCAGGGACCCAGGCATCCCCCTACGGGCAAGCAGCACCCCCCCCTTCCCCACAGAGGAGACAGAGGCAGAGGAGGCCTGCACAGGTTCGCTTTCCCTGCGGCTGGGGGTCCGCATGGTTTTGAGGTACTGGGCAGCCTTGAAGAGTGGCTTGTGGCCGTTGCCCAGTTTCAAGGGCAGAACTTGTTTTATCTCTAGGGGCAACGTCCTTGAAGTGACTTGTGGGGGCTCCACACTGTCACGTTGTTTTTCTTGATTTTGCTTTTTCAATTAATCAATCAATCAATCAACTAATTAATTAATTAATTCAATCACTCAATTAATTTTTGCATCATTGTCTCCCCCAGGGTGCTCCCACCACCTTATCCCCTGTGAACCATCATCTTAATCTTTTATGTACATCCCACCCCAATTTGGGTCCCTCCCTCCCAGCTCTACACTTCCGTTCTGCTGACAGTTTTAAAGTTTTCTTGTCCATTTGTTTGTTTTCCCTCTAGCCCTCCTGTAAGTGAGACCATCCCATATTTCTCCTTTTCCTTCTGGCTTATTCCTGCTCAGATGATTCCTTCTAGCTCCATCCATGTTGCCGTGACTGACATAGATTGGCTTTTTTGATCGATGAATAGTGTTTCCCCTTTGCACTATTACACACGCACAGTTCAATGGATGGCAAAGGGGGAAGGGAGGGAAACTCTTGGTGTCCTTCAGGCTTGGAATCCATCCCGCGGCAGGTGGGGGAAGGGTGCTCCTTGCCAAGGTGAGGGGTCTTCAGGGCTCAGCCCAAACTCCTCAGAAGCTGTTGTCCACAAGCACCTCAAGTTGCCTCGACGTCAGATGCTCCTAATAGGAGTATTAGGACCAGCTGTTAATTTTGATTTCGGCGCGGCCTGGCCTGCTGCACAGGGCGCCTGTCTGTCCTTGCCATCTGTCTGTCCTTGCCTTTTGCATGTCTGTCTGTCCGTCTTCCTAAACAGGTGGTTGAGAACTAAGTCACTCTCACTGGGCCCCGCTTTGCCAGGCCTTCCCATCAGTCCAGGTCAGGACAGTGGCAGTCTCGTAGCATCTCCATCAGTCAGGATCATTACAGTATTAGTCCGGGACAGAACGGCGGTGTCTGCTCACCATGGCAACGGCAGGGCTTTGCAGCAGCTTTCAGCAATGTTCCTGTGGCGCAGTGGCCCAGCCTGGCTCTGCCGGCCTTGCTGAAGAGTTTGTGATTTAGGTTAAACATCTGATCCAGAGAGCAGACTCTTTGACTTGCAAGTAAGACCCCTGGCTGATACATGCACCTCAGGAGCCAAACAAAACTGAAGCAATTGCAGTATTGAGGGCCTTTTGCATCTGGCTATAAGATAAGATATAATGTAAATATAATTCTTTAGAATGTGCTTTCCCAGTGTCACTTGAGGCTCTGAAAACAGCCAGGGGAAAGCAAGGTCACTTTCAGCTTATCAGAACACTCTAAACTTGATACCTCTATTATCTCACCTAATCTTTCTATCCACTTTGTAATGTCGGCACCATTACCGCCTCCTGGCGGCAGAGGAGGAGATGGAGGTGTTGAGCAGATTAGGTGAGTTGCTAAAACCTTGCAGAGCTGGGGGTGGGAACGGAATTGTTTTCAATCCCATGCAGCAGCAATAAATTGTTCATTGATATCTCAACCCTCTCTTCCCACCGGCTGGTATCTGCTTATTCTGCTCAGATGGTCATAGTCACATCTCCCTGGAGAGTTTCCTGTGACCTCTGGTAGCTTTGAATAAACTCACATCTAGGGCCTCCCACCCGTCACCATCCAGCCACAGGTGGCCTCTCTGCACGTTGACCCCATGTGCCCTGTGTGGGCCATTCACCTCCAGAGACGTCAGGCCAGAGCGACTGGACAAGTCCGCTTTTCCAAGACTGCCTCCTATACCCCCTCCCCCTGCTGTCTGCCCCCAGGATGCCTCCCCAGGCTCCACCTGTCTGGCCAGCATGACCACAGCCACACATTGTGACCTGCCTCTCCTGCCAGGTCCCAGCTCAACATGACAGGTGTTCACCTCCTCAGGCTCCATCTCAAGCTAGGAACCAGCCATCAGCGTTCACAATTCCAGCTAGGAGAATGGAGGCTCAGACAGGAAGAGACTTGCCAAGGATGACCACACAGGCTCAGCGAGGTCAGGATCTGAATCCAGGTATGTGTGGCAGGAAGCTTATAACCAGCACACAGTCAACCTTCTGTTCTATCAAAAAGTGCATTAGAGGTTGCTCCGGCATGGAGCTTCCTTGCTCTTTCTAATCAAGAGTAATTTCTCAAACCTCCGTGCAGTCTCTTAAGTCTTATTCAGCAATTCTGTCTTCGACATCCACCAGCAGCCATTTCTGCACCTAAAGCCTTTCATTCAGTAAACACTTCCTAGTGATCAATGCCACACCTTTCTCATCACCCTGGGGTACAGCTGGGAGCAGAGAGGCAAGAGTCTTGCATCTCGGGGGCTTATATTCTAGTGGGGAGATATCACATCTAGGAGTATGTACCTGGCAGATGAGGCGGCTAAGGTGCATTATGAACTGCAAAGGTAACTGGAAGGATCTAGGCTTCCTTCTTTCCAACAGGGAAGGAAGAGGGTTTTCTGATGAGGTAGTACTGGACACATGGAAAGCAGAGAAAGGAGAAGGGGAGCCAGCTGTTGGAGCTCTGGGAACAAGTACTCCAGGAAGAGTGAACAGTGCATGCAAAGCTAGAAGTGGAAAGAAGTCTGGGATGATCCAGGAACACCACTTAGAACACGCATGAGGGGAGCAGCAGAAGCTACCGGCCAGGGAAGGGAACCCAGATGTGGTTAGATAAGCTAAGATACCCATGATATACCCATTATACCCATTATGC
The DNA here is from genome assembly GCA_004024945.1 of Uropsilus gracilis. NCBI lineage: Eukaryota > Metazoa > Chordata > Mammalia > Eulipotyphla > Talpidae > Uropsilus > Uropsilus gracilis. The sequence goes on along the minus strand of PVHY01014807.1, from coordinate 8,782 downwards.
TCTCTAGAGCAGGCAGGGAAAGGAGAGTCTGAGGTTTAGTGGAGGGGGCTGGGCAGGATCTGATTTGGGGAGTCTTATACAAAAATCTCCCTCTTAGTAGAACTGAGCTGAGCACTGGAATATCCACACGGAAATATGAACTCAATATATAACTGCTGTGGGAAACAACCCAAAAAAACAAAACTAAGGCTGAAAATTAGGTGAATGCTTAAGGCATTCACAGTCCTAACTAGTTTAATTGGATCCCAATATAATCCAAAAACCCATTATTATTCTCTAGAGAAACATTGTATTCCTGAAATTGAAATTAGGGGAATTATAAACACTTTCAATGAAACAGCAATGCACTCATAGATCAGAGGGCACAAGTACGTTGTTCATGTGATTTTTATCAAGAGAGTAAAGTATGAGAAAATACTGAGAATGAGCATAACTGGCTGGGAAAAAAAAGACTAATCAAAAAATGCTCGAACAAATGAAAAACTATCTCTAGGGGAAATGGAAAGAAAACTGAATGTAGCAGAAAACTTTCAAGAGATTATCAATATTATTCCAGGAAATGGAATAAGCATAAAGCTGAGCTTGACACACTCATGGAGTAAACGGAGAAACTCAGTCACTAGCATCCTAGAAATCAGCTTATTAACCAAGGATGTGTAATGGAGAATTTCACTTATAAAAATATGTATCTTGCAGATTATGAATTCAATTCATTCTTCAGTTTGTTCCAATTTAGGCAAAATGAAGGATATAAGGTAAAATAATTGTACATGCAAAAAAAAAAGAGAAAACAGTCATTTTTTAATAAAAATACGCATGGTATCTAGACAATTTATCTCATAAGAAATAAAATGGATTTGTTCCTCCAACGAGAGACAATTCTTTCCTGGGTTTACGGATATGGGAGGCACCTAACCTCCCATCAAGTAGCAGTCTGGCTAATCAATGTCTTTTGAGGGTCTGTGACTCTAGTTTTTAATTTGCAGTATCACTGAAAGCAATTTCCTGGCCTTCCACAATCTAGCTCTGGGGGCAAAGTAATTGGTGACCCTTGGTCTGTGTAAACAATCTGAATAACAAAGATCACAAAAGGGACATTAGAGGAACATTCAATTTAAAGGATAGGTTCATAGGTTTCTAGGCTTCTGGCTCTCAAAGGCTGGGTTTCACAACAACGGGGGAACAGAGAACATCAGCTTGGAGGTGGGCAAGTTTCCAAAGAAGGTGTGTAGAGGTGTTCCGCTAATTGGACCTGTAGGATTTCACTGGCTATTTCCCATTTGTTCCTCCCTCATCCCCACCTGTGACCCTCTGCCATGTTCTGGAAGAGACACTTTCCCTCCCTCCTTGGAGCTGCATACCTGGAAGCTGTGACCTGCCAAATCCAGCTGGATCCTGGCTTCCTTCTCCAAGTCCTGGCAACACTTCTCTGCCAGCTAGACTTAAAGATGAGGCTGCCTATCCATGGCTGCTAACCTCTGGTGCCTCAGCTCCTCTGCCGGTTGCGGTTACCCAGCTTTTACCTTTGAAGTTTCTAAATTACCTACTTGAATTCCGCTCTCTGCTCCATCAAGGGGGCATTAAGTGATGTGTAAGTGGTGACCATCAAAGCAAGAGTAGGGACTATCGGGTCTCATTCCTAGGCATTCCTAGTGCAATGCAGTCTTCATACTTTGGTGCAGGGATTTGTTCCTGAGTTGCAGGTTGATTTGCCATCTCACCAAACGTCCACCATGCAAGACGACCGCAGGTAGGAGCCCCCTCAAGTCCTTTATCCTTTTTGCCTACCCTTCCCTTCCCTTCTTTTTTTTTTTTTTTTTCCATCCTAACCAGCTTCTGACACCAGCCTTCTCTTCTCACCAGCACTGGGGTGGGAGGACGCCTGCCACACCTCAACTGCCTCCAGCAACTAAGTTGTCTCCCTGGAGGGGCCCTCACCACTTTCTCTTGCCACCCCCCCCTCCCCCTTCCACATCCCAGTGGGGTCAACACCCTCATCTGCCCACTAAGTTACCCTCTCAGGTGTGTTCTGAACAGATTTTCAGAATTGGGACTGACTTCCATTCGATCTAAGACCCAAACACCTGACCCACCAACCAACTCAATTAGTTGGACAACCTACACAAGAAGGCACATGGCCTGAGGTTCCCCTAGCAGCAAGCCTTCCTTGTCCTCCACCTCACCCCTCTCTCCTCTCCAAATGCTGCCCACCAAATCCTTCTAGTCGACACCCCCTTCCTCCAAGACCTTTCTCCTGTCTGACACAGCTTTCACAGATTCTGACCGTGCTAACGAGCCACCCTCAGATTACCCCTAACCCTCCACAACCCAGCCTGACTTTCCCCAGTCCCCTTCCCAAGCCTCAGCCCCTCCCTCATGCCCCATCCCTGCCACAACCTCTCCAGCCCCAAGTGTGCCCTTCCCCCGCTTTTTCCATCTTTATAGCCTGCAAAGACTGCAATGGAAGGAATATCAAGCCACAAACAAGCCAGTTTGTTACCTTGGTTCCCACTCCTTGGACTGCCGATCTTCTGAATCAGACATGCAGGTCATCTCTCCTTACCCCACCAGACCAGACCCCCCCCCCCATCCTACTGACCAGAAGGAGAGAACAAAAATGGATAAAAGAACAACCACCCAATTAAGGGCCTGTGGGGTCGTCCACCTCTCACTGTTTTATTTCCCAAATAAAGAACCTGCTTCCATTCGCTTGCCTCCTTCTTTGTCTCTAACGCCCATTCTTTTCTGACAGGAGGCAGAGTTGCTTGGTTCCTACATCAGCTGGCTCTACCTCACCCTCAGTCCACTCATTTCTCTTTGAGGTTTTCTGTCATTCCCACAGAGCACACAGTGGGGAGAGAGCTTCCACTTTGCAAGGCACAAAAGGATCATTAATAGTTGTTGTTATTTTATGGAACTGAAACAGGACACGGCAAGGGAAAGATTACAGTCAACATTCTTTGAAAACCTGCATTCTCTAAGCTGAGACAGATGCAGCCACTTGTACACATTTGTCTTGCGGAGTTAGCAGACATCCTAGGGGATTATAGTCCAGTTACCCTTGACGGATGCCATCCAGTGTAACAGATGCCTGAGTACTGTTTGCTGCACCATTTGTGAGAAAACCAGGATACGATGCTCTCAGAACTCAAATGGATCATCACCAAGTTCCATGTCAATTGGTGATATTAAAAATGCCCAAGATGACCAAGAATCAACCATTAGTGAAAATGCACCGAAAACCTTTTAAAGTCACTTAGCGCATCTAATTATCTGGTGCCAGGTATAATTATGCTATTACATATAATTTTAGTAGCATGGCTTACATCATGTCAATTCACCCTATATGCCATATTGAATTTCTAGTCTAAAATTACCAACATATTGACTTCAGTAAGACTAAAAAATGAGTAGTCTAATACAGTTATTCTAAGCACCTCTGAGAGAGGCAGGCGTATTCATTCATTCATTTGACAATTTTTTCTGAGTAGCAGTTCTGTGCTATGGAAGGTGCCCGATTTGGCTGACAAGGTGACAAATAACATGCCCCAAGGCATCACCTTCCAAAGACAGCGGAGGCAGGGAGATGCCATGGTTCCACGCGGTGGTGGGACGAAGATGAGGAGGTAGGAGGGGATGAACTGGCCGCCTTGGGCTGATATGCTTGAAATCATGGAAGACACAGTCCCTAGTTCTCAAGGAAGACAAGGGCACAAGCAAATTCTCTCTTTCTCTCTCTCTCTCTCTCTCTCTCTCTCTCTCTCTCTCTCTCTCTCCTCCACACACCTTGGGCAGGCCTTTAACCTATGGATTTCAGTGATTCCTAGACTTGGCCTCCCTTCCTAGGCTGGGATTAAAGGTACTCACCACCACCCCCGGCCCAAAGAGCTTAGTTTTTTTCTAAAGAGGATTTAGTGGGTGGACACTGAAGGGAAAAAAAAAACCCACACTTTTCATGGATAAAGTAAATTTATTCATTTTATTTACACATCTGTACATTATTATTCATGCAACAAAGGAAAAGATGCGCTGCTGTGGAAGCTCGTGTATCAGGAGAGTGGACGTGGGGTGGGGAGTGGTTTGCAGAAAAAATCCTTTGTAAAGAGATGTCATTGAAGGAAATGCCTGAAATCTGAGAAAGATTCGGTCATACACAGAGTGAGTAAATGGCTCCAGGCTAAGGAATGTTCTGGAAGAATGTTCTAGAATACCATGCTACCTTATCACCTACTGGACTTTCCTTTCCTTCCTTTTGACCTCTTTCTGGCACTCTTCATCTTGGCAGCCTTCCACACCAGGTCCCTACCTGCTATCTGGTCTCAAAACTGCTCCTATCTCTATGTAACCACCAGCTAAAACATAGGTGAGGTTCTTCTGATTTGGGTGAGAAATGGGCAAACAACTCAGGCAGGATTATCATATCAAAGTACATATCCAAGTCCCTTTCACAAAATATGGTTGTATATTTTATTGAAGTAATGTTCATTCACAGCACCATATATTATGCAGGGGTATAGGTTCATGCATGACACCACACCAGTCCCACCACAGAGCACCCATGACCTTTTACCATAGTCCACTGAACCCATCTACTTCTCTTTTATTCCATACCCCTTCTTTTTTCTCCTTCTGGTAGCCTCAATTCTGCAATCAGATTTCTGATGTTTGTTTTGGTTGAGTTTTTTTCTGTCCCTTTGCTTTGCTTCCCTTCCTTATATTCTAGATATGAGTGAAACCATTCATGTTTTTGTCCTTCTCCCTGACTTATCTCACTTAATTCCATCCATGTTACTGCAAAAGATGACACCTGTTTTTAACAGCTGTGTAATTTTCCACACACCTTAACACGCATCTATTCTTGGGACACTTAAGTTGTTTCCATAACTTGGCTATCGTAAGAGTGTTACAATGAACATAAGAATGCATGTACCCTTCAAAGAAGTGACTTTGCATTCTTTGGGTCGATACCAATGAGTGGAATTGCTAGATCATATGGCAGATCTGTCTTTAATATTTTTAAAAATCTCCGAGTTATTTCACATCAAAGTTGGACAGAGAATAAGGGCTCCCTTTCTCTACATTCTTACCCCCACTTGTTGCTTCTGGTCTTTCTGTTATCAACCATTCTTATCATGGGTATGAGGCCACTGAGTCCCTCTTGATTAAATTCTCTCAGGATCAAAGCCTAGAATGTTTCTAGTTTTCATTCCTCACCAACTAGCTTCCTTGACTTGTTCTGACCATCACATGAAATTGATGGTGGGTACTGGGCATCCACACATACTTTGATTTCATCTCTCTTTGCCTTAACTTACTCTCTTATTGGATTCTCAATTCACCTACCTGGTTGGGGGGGTCAAACCAAGTACAATTCCTTAGGATAGTGTTTTTGAAACTGTGTAACTCATAAATTCCTGAGCCCATGTGGATCTAAAGATTGGATCCTGATCTCTGCAGGCAGAGAACAATTTTAACATCTGGGTAATTATGATAGCTGGTGTAGAAAGGTTCTGTTCCTACCCTCTCGTGGGATCCTGGATACCCTGGGTATCCAGGGAATATTAAGTAGGCCAGTTCTTCCGAGTACTTATGAACAAGTTCAGACCCAGCAACCCAGCTTTTCTTTCTTTCTTTCTTTCTTTCTTTCTTTCTTTCTTTCTTTCTTTCTTTCTTTCTTTCTTTCTTTCTTTCTTTCTTTCTTTCTTTCTTTCTTTCTTTCTTTCTTTCTTTCTTTTCTTTCTTTCTTTCTTTCTTTCTTTCTTTCTTTCTTTCTTTCCTTCCTTCCTTCCTTCTTTCCTTCTTTCCTTCCTTCCTTCCTTCCTTCCTTCCTTCCTTCCTTCCTTCCTTCCTTCCTTCCTTCCTTCCTTCCTTCCTTCTTTCTTCTTTCCTTCCTTCTTTCTTTCTTTTTTTTTGAGACTTGGTCTTGCTATTTTTGCCTGTGGAACTGCAGGCTCACACTACCCGGGGTACCACAGATTCAAGCAGTTCCCAGGCTCAGCTTCCCAGGTAGCTGGGATTACAGACCCGTGCCACCACGCCCAGCTATTTTTTTGGGGACTAGGTCTTGCTACATGCCCCTGGCGGGACTCAAATCGCAATCCCTGGCCCCAGCTGCGGCTTCCTAGGCTGCCGCTCACAGGCATGCGCCACCATGCCCGGCCTGCATCATCTGCTTTTCAACCATGCCTTGAAGTATGAACCTTTCCCAAGCTATGCTATTAGCCCAGCCTTCAATTCCAAAATTATTCAGTCTCATTTCCGCTTCTCATTGTTTGCACCTGACAGCTGCCAGGTGGGCCAGGTCTGATCTGATCTTCCGCAGTGATAGCTCAGGTCCAGGCCAGAGGTATCACCATCCTAGTGACAAAAATAACAATAAAAAGGTAGGGGTGAGGTCAGCTCCAGCGAAATTAAATGGCTGGCACCTATCTGTGAAAGCATCTACAAGGAAGTCTTTTTTTCTCTTTTCTTGCTCAATGAGTTTCTCTTAATAGCCCTGCTACCTCGATTTCTAAAGATGTTAGCTTCTCAAAATTATTTTCTTCCATTCGAAGATTTGAAGGTGAAGCTTGAAAAGGCCAGCCTAGCTGCCATAGCAACAAGATTGACCATCCAGGGAGCAGGTTATTTCTTCTGTTCTTTAGATCTTATACTTGAAGACTAGCCTCTCTTCTGTGTCTGTAGAAGGGAACAGAAATTAGGAAATAGATCATCATCACTCCCTGACCTATAAACACCTAAATTATGAATGTCCTGCATAGAGGAAGGCCCTGTGCAGTGTCCCGAAGCATGGGTGGCACATGAAGGGTGGGAGATGCCATCTCATCCCGTGCCAAGTGCCCACCACAGCTTGTCATTGGCTAGGGGCATCTTCCCTCCACTCTGAAAATGGGGATGCGTGCTGTGGCATCTTGAGTTACCAGTCAGGACTACATTTCCCTGAGGCACTGTGACTAGACGGGCATGCTAGACCACAACATTCCTTCTCATCCAAAAACACAGCAGAATTATTCCTCTCACATTTTTGCTCATACTGTGATTAAACAACCGCTGGTGGGTTGACCCGACATGAAGGATATGTATTTCTGGGTAGCATGAGTTATAAATTTCAAATAGCCAACTTCCAAGTGAGCTTTTAGAAAACAATTCTCCTGTAAGCGGCAAAAACACTCCTATAGAGCTCAGATGACAACTTCTGTTTCAGTGCTCACCATCCATTGTTCTCTACAAAGTAGGATGACTTCTCCACAGGCCCTGATTTCCAAGGAAATGAAAACCATTTCCATTGCATGCAAGATATTTTTAATGAAAAGTGCCCCGCTCTCATGAAAATGTCAAGGGTTACTATCCTTAATCAAAGCAACAGGAGTTACTTTCACCAACCAATGATAAGTTACAATAGAAGACTGAACTGGCATGTGATCGATGAGTGTCTAATCTGTTCTCCTCGGCTTGGGAACACCAGAAGTTGATGGAGTCTAGTGACACCGCAAATTCAGCCTCAGGCTTCAAACTCTGTCAGACTGGCTTCAAAAGAGCAAAAATTGGAGCCGATGATCAGGAACACCTCGGTGGTGGCCTCGCTTCAGAGCCGTGAGCGCATTGTAGCCAACCGTGTCTCTGTATGGGCCACACGCAGGTTTTCTTAGCAACAACATCAGTGCCCGAGAAAGATGAGGATGTGCCCAAGCCCTGAGGCTACAGGTGGGCAAACTCACACAACTTTCGCCTCCCAGTCCCTTGTTTTCCTGTTGTACTGTGTTTTGGTTTGGAAGAAATACCTGATTGGAAATTAACATCGCCTCTCAAAGCCTGACATGAGTCATGCCGGGAAATTAGCTTCACTTCTACGTTCTCATTTTCTTCATTTGCTAAACAACAACAACCCGTAGTCTGCCTTCCTTCTTGCATTGTTCTCGGGAGCAAACAAATGACGCGCGTGGAACAGGGCACCCGCTCTGGGGTGTGATTACCCCGGTGTTGAGCAAATGTTTACTTCACTGCGGATGAGGGATTCCTGTTTAAAACACATCTACCAGGACCAGGGAACTGGAACATTCATTCGGAGCAGGACTCGGGGGGCACTTCAGGAAGGGCTTAGCCTCTGCTCCTGCCACGCTTAGCCTCCGCTCCTGTCACCTACTGCGGCCATGTGGATTCGCTTGCTGTCCTGTTCCTAGAGCATGTGCCAACCAACCAGGGCACAGGCTGCGGCAGGTGCCCAAACCCCATGGCATCTCGTGTGCCGCTGACATGCTTAGCTTGAACTCACCGGCCCGAACACAGACACTGGGATGAAATAGACGGCCGGGTGTGCCTGCTGGCACTTCCCCCCTCATCTCTGTCATCAGCGTGATTGAAGCAGTCGGTAGCGAGTGCCCACGCCGCGTCACCAGCTGCACAGGCTATGCGCAGGTGGTCCAAAGGCAGCATCCGTAGGGGTCTGCGAGGATTGGTTTAAATCCTCATCTGTCCCTTTAAGTTGTAAGCACTGATTTCATGTGCATGTTGTGGGTTGTGTAGATGCGCTGCTGGTCCAGAGAGACTAGGATAAGGATGCTTGTCTGCTTTCATGCACACATGCAGGTACAGGTGTGTGCGTGCACATGCATGTAGACATGTATACATGCATGCACACATAAACAAAGATGCAGGTTCACACGGATGCACACTTCTCTACACAGATATGTATGGACAACCCAGATAGAAACGTTTCCTTCCTTCCTTCCTTCCTTCCTTCCTTCCTTCCTTCCTTCCTTCCTTCCTTCCTTCCTTCCTTCCT
>PVHY01014806.1:0-37405 GCA_004024945.1 Uropsilus gracilis | reverse complement strand
TAATACTTCTTTATATTCATAATGTTATGACACAGATGTATTCCTTTTTTTGCCTCCACGATCCCACCCCATATCATAGTTGCAGCCAAACAGAACAATAATACACTGTATAGGGTTTTATTGAATCATGCTCTTGTGTAGGTAACTGAATTATGTGTGATTTAATGAATTAAAAGGACGCACAATCCTACAAAAGTTCAGTGTCTATATTTAAGTTGTTCCTCACATCCATCTCTCACGGTGGTCCTGCTAGTCCCTGGCCCATTCTGATTATTGACAGAAAGTGCTTCCATTTTTGGAGAAACCACAGTTATGTTCAGCTGTATGAGTTCCTTTTCTCCTCATCCGCAAGCACAGGCAAGGTTCCACAGACAGTATTTTTTCCTGTTTGTCCCCACCCAGAAATCTTAATCTATTTAGGGAATAGGAAAAATACAGGAATTGCTTTTGTGAATTGCTTCAAATCAACAGAAATCAATAAACTGATTAGCGCAATATCGAGGACAATAAGTAGAAAGAAGCTAATTTATGGGATTCAGAAATGGCAAACATTGAGTTTTTCTTGAACATAAAATTTTGGACTTGCAACATTTTAAATTCAATAATACAAGTAAGATAGCCGTATCATGAAAAACTGAAAGTAATGCAAAATAAATTGTAATTAAATTTCAATAGTTTCAAGACTTTTTTTACTTTGAGTAAAAAATCATATATTTCTTTTATAAATCAATTTTAAAAAGAACTGTTATAAAATAAAAAAGAAGAGCACCAAATATGCACTCAACTGAAATATTTGGGAAAAAATTGAGTTATGTATGTACTTATCAACAAGCTAGGAAAGTGAACTTATTTATTTGTTTGTTTGTTCATTAATTTATTTATTTATTTATTTATTTATTTGAGACTAGGTCTCTCTATTTTTGCCCATGGAACCACGGGCTCACATTGCCTGTGGTACCACGGACTCAAGCAATCCCCAGCCTCTGCTTCCCAAGTAGCTGGGATTACAGATGTGTGCCTCCATGCCCAGCTATTTTTTTGGGATTAGGTTTCCCTGTATTGCCCCAGGTGGGTCTCGAACCATGATCCCCAGACCCAGTCGTGACTCCATAGGTTGTCCTTACAGGCAAGCACAGAACTAATTTATTTTGAAAATTCTAGCCAAACAGCACAGTAATTATGAACTTGATCAAAATCAAGATGTCTGCTTTCAAGGCCTGACTTTACAACTTTCCAGAAATCTTAGGTCGGTTGTCTCATTTATAAAGTGACAATACTCCCTTTATCTATTTTATCAGGTTTTTGTGTCAGTTTTGTAATTTAATGCTTGAGTGGACTTTAGAAAGAGCCTAAGATATGAAAGTATTTGTGAAATTTAGTCCTTGTTGCTAGCTTTCTTTTTCTTGTCTTTTTAAAATATGCATAACAGTAAAGTCATTATATCTCTATACTACAAAGGATTTATTAAATAAGAGTAATTCCTCTTTCAAATTGGAAACCAACTTCAGTTAATCTCTTAGATTATTACTAGAAACTATGTTTCAGAATTGAAATCCTTCCTCACAAGTGAGAATATACTATTCTGTGTATTTTTACTAGATTAGTTGTGATAAGATTTTGGACTAGTTTCTGCTGAAAAATATGTTTTGAAATGATTTCCTCTTCAGAAGATCATAAACAAGATTTTTCTGTCTGGCTTATTGGAGTTCTTCAAAACACATTGAATTATACTTGTCACAGCCATGTTCTCTATTTCAAGAAGAGAAGAGGCCATGTATCTCCTGTTTAGTCTCACTTTTTGTCAAGATTTCCAGAAAAAGCACAATGTAGATTTTAATTTGAAAACAGATAGTCTGTTTCCCACAGTGTACACAAGTGTTCATAGGATGAGAAGCTGGCCCCGTGTTGCTTGATAAAAAAGGAATTCCTAGCATGGAGGTATTTTTAGCACATCTGATGGAACATCAGTTCCATCCACATTTCCTTAACATGTTGTGCTATATTCTTCCTCCAACATTCCAGAATTGGTTCATTACCCCCAAGTAACTGGGAAAAGTCATTTAAGATTTTCCTCTCATCACAAGGAGAAAGTGAAAAGCTGTTGTTGTTTTTATATTATATGTCTCACTTTCTTTGTTATTTATACAACTGTATCTGTGCCTTTACTACAAATTAGCATATACAACAACAGATGAACCAAACCTTTCTGGGATTGGATTTTTTTTTTTAAATCCTGTGACTAACATCAGTAGGTTTAAGTTACATGCCTATTACTGTCAACATTAAGGATATGCTTCTAGAGACCAAAAATTAGAAATTTGTATTTGCAGCATTATTTCTCCCCTTTAGCTGTTAGGTAACAATTAGCTATTGAATTCCTTTTAAAGTGAAACCTTAGATAAAAAATACACTTTTTTCAGTGTGACAAAGGTAAATTTTAAAAAATGATTTTAAACCTGTTATATCTGTTTAGCAAAACCTTAGACAGAATAGAAATATAGAAAGCTTATGATATAAATGTTCTTAAACATAACTTATTTAAATACTAAAAAAAATAACTTATTTAAATACTGACTAAATACCAGGTTGATAATCACCTTTCTTGTTCATGTACAGATAAGTGTCAAATTTATAGTTCAGTAATACAAAAGGAAAGAGATAATTCTGATTATTTTTCACTAAGACCACTTTAATCTATCATCAATAAATCTCTTGTTATATATAATTTCCAAGACATTATTAAATGATATTTATCAGAAAGAAGATCTGTATTAAAACTAAGGATAATTGGATATACACACACATGAAAACATAGAGAAGTACATACATTTGTGTCTACATGCATATATATATACATATATACATATGATCACATAACAATATTTTTTTAAAGTTAAGAATTTGAAAGATAAACACCACTTAGGATACACTCCTGGTTGGATACACAGTTTAGAATACACTCTAGGTTGTAAAAATATCACCAAAATTAATAGACTAGAGGTTTTCAGTCTGAAATTTTCATTTGCACTTTTTTGTTCTAAAACAGTTGACTACCTGATTTTAAAAAGGAGGATGTCAGAGTGTTCCAACAGTAAAATAACTCACAAAACAAAATCTAGACAAAGTAGAAGCAAATTAAAACATTTAAATTCAAGTTTATTTTAAAAACACATCTGATTTGCATTAAGGGGAAGGTGTAGCCCTGCCAAACTATCTTCTCCTCTCAAATATTCAGAGCACATTTTTAGAAGACATTGGGCTGACATTAAACGCTAGTGGTTCATTATTTTTTTTAAAAGACCATCTTGTTTAAATGACTAATATTGAAATATAGATCCTATTTTCCTAGGGCCTTGGATGCAAGTACAGTTGTTCCTTTTAAGGAAGATTTTAGTTGCTCTTTTTGAAATTCTGGGAGACATAGGAAGTAAGCTTAAGATTTTTTTTTTTTTTTTTTTTTTAGCTTGAGAAGAGTTACCAGAGAGTAAAACACTTTTCAACAGTTGGGAATGTGAATCTTTAAAGTCTGTTTCTTCCTTTTTGTTTACAATAACCCTCTCAGCTCCTTCCCAATATTCCTGAGAACCCGTCTTCTCTGTTCTGATTCATGGTTAACGTTTTTTATGTTTCAATGAATTATGTATTTGGATCCAAGTAAGAATAATCCTATCCTGGAGATTAACAACTAGTCATATGTAGTAACCCCAAAAAGGGCACAAGGAGGGACCCAAAGATGAATAACACTCTTGTGCTTGAGTCCTCGCTGAGGGTTAAGAAAACATCCTGGCGTGTGCATTTGTAGCTTATTGGTTTCCTGAGCTAAGTTAGGGATTAGGATGAGAGGCGTGTCTGGAATCTCTTCCTGAAGATTGTGATTCTGAGACTCAGAGGAATCAAGACCTAAGGTTCCCACAACAGAGCCACAAAAATAAATAAATAAGAATTAGATCTACACCCCTGACATTTAGCCACTCCCTGGGGCTTTGTATCTTGGGCCTGATATATTTTCCTAGTTTATGCTGTAACGGTTTAGAGCAAAGAAAGTATCTACTTATATAGTTTCTGAAGTCTACAGATAATAAATAAGAATAAAAACTTTATCCTTAAAGTCAATATATTACCTCTTTCCCTTGCTAGATAACCCGTTGGGTCAGGTCTTCTTATAAAATACTTCGAATGAGATGATAGAGTCACACATTTGTAGATTTCATCAGAAGGAGAGTTTAATGAATTAAACCAGTTTTAGGTATTTGTGATTATCATAACAGAGTCAGAAAAGATCAAGGAATCAGCTAGAAGTTTACTTGATTCAATTCAAGAATAGGCACCTTTGACATGTCAGCCTGGAGAGTGATGACTGTAAGGGATGCAGATTTATTCTAATCTATCATTTCTCTCATTTTCTTTCTCTCCTTATTTCAAAAAATAAAAATCCTCACACCCTTGTGTAAAATATTTAGCAGTTTTGGAATTAGACATATTTTTTCTGAATTCCACTACTGCTTTTCACGTCACCTGGTATCACCACCCACTTAGAGCCTTGATGTCTAGAACTGAGTGTGGTCATCACCCATCTGTAGCAGGTTGTAACAGGGTATGTGATCACACATACAATGCACCCTAAGAGGCACATGACAAATGAATATTCAGTCATGGAACACCTCTTTTTCTCATGTATCAAGACCAGAATAAGCATTTGCATCCCCGGATGGAAGGAATTCAAATATTTTCTGTATCCCACAGAAGTCATTCCTTTTTTAGAGACTATTGTTGATACTGAACAGTATCACTAAAATGAACTAGACTGGTAGTCATTACAGAAGTTTTTACTAGATTACCTGGTATTCAGTTCTTAAGAGCAGCCCCTATCCTAGACAGAATTGAGAAGTTACACTGGTCTGTTTTTGTCACCATCTCTCATTCAGGTTTTCATTATCCATTGTTTCCTGACATGCTCAAAGCTACATTGTCTATCCTGACATTGTGAGATGGTCTATTTCAGTAAGAAACTGAGTTTTTTTCTGAACTGTTGGCTGGTCCTGGTTAGATTCAGTTTATCAGCAGCTCTGCATATGATAGAACTCTCTAGAACACAGTATTCAAGTCTAGGAGAATTATATGTTCTTCTGAGGCAGACCCTCTTTTGTGAAAAGACCTTTCCTCAGAAAGCTCATCCATTCTTTTTTTGAACTTGAACTTTATTTGTCCTTCTTAAAATATGAGTCAAGACTGTTTCTTTGTCCCAAGTTTAACGGACATTTCAATTGATTTCACACATATTTGTGAGTCATCTTATGTGTCATTCCAGGATTGTGCCTGAACTGTACCTAAGATAAAACACTTTCTCCCACTAACTGCCAAGAGATTTCTTCTATTCTACTCTCCAAAATCTCTTTGTAGTATGATTCCCCACCAATTCCTACAATTCTTCTTTCAGAGAATTGATATCACCTTTCACTGAGATAATACTCAATCTGGCTGTCCCAGAAACAGGTGTCTCACTCACCTAGTATATTCAGTGTAGTTCCCACTTACTGATCTGTATTTTTCAGAATGATATAAAATAGTTGTATATTTAAAATTTTATCTCTTGGAGTATAAGAACCCTGAAGTCTTAAAATGTGAAACAGAGGGATTCTGTTCAGGCTAAGAGATAGCGCTGAAGCCAAAAGAAAAAGATCTGGACAATATTCCATGAGAAGGGCTGTGGAGAGAAAATGCAGAGAGCCAAGACACAGGACAAAGGGTCTTTTTCTTCTTACCTTTCCTTTCTTTACCTCTTCTGTCTGGACTGAGTGTGTGACCCACCAGACTACCCCATCACTCCCACATTATCAGACTTTTCTCAGTTACTTAGTAGCAATTGAAGTTATCCCTAATAACTATTTTGCTTTATTCTCCATCATTCAAGCAAAAGTCCAAAAAATACAGAAGACCTCAATCACATTGCTTATATGTTTTATGACTTGATATTTTCAAACATTTATTGTCAAAGAAGATGAAATTCATTAATAATTAGGAAAAAACAACTAGGAGTGAGAAAAGGATCTCTGTCAAGCTCATATCAAAATATAATTTGCTCCTACACACCAACAGTCAGCCACATGGCTGCCTGCATGCCCACAGTCCTGGGTCATCAGACCCCTTTGCCAGTGGGGAGCCAGGGTGGCAGGGAACTCTGGGTAGGCCCCTGCTCTGGACACCTGGGAGGGGTGCCTGGGTGGGGTTTTAGCCCCACCCACCAGCAGATGGTTGCATGGGGCAGCCATCTGAAGCCCAAATGGGTTGAGGCATGATTCAGCCAAGGCCCTACCCCAACGGGGCTTGGAATTGCACCTGCCCCACCATCTGGGCCACACCCTCATGCAGGGAGGTATGGGGGCAAGGAGGAAATGCCCCTCCATCCCACTCTCACTCCAGCTAATCTTCAGGAGGAGGAAGAACATAAATAATATAAACACCATCAAAGAATGAGTGAGAGACCAGGTAAAAATCCAGATGACAAGTCTGAGCATTACACAGGATATGAAATGTCGAGAGAACCAGTGCATGCGAGACTGGAGAAACAACTATGGAAACATGATGTCATGAATGCACACCTACGTACTCACCTAGTCTAGAAAAGCCAAGACCTCATTTGTGAGATGCCATCTAGGAGAGCAAGGCGCCCCTCTTCACATCATGGGAGAGGAAGGCCAAAGAGTGGGGATATCAGCCACACAGCAAAGCTGCAAACTGAGGCAGAGGAGATGATCTACAATGGCCATTCACAGATGCCTGTATCTGTGAGAAACTTCTTCATAGGTAAAGCAGCAAAACAACACAGAGAAGGTTTTGGAGAAGACAGCCTGCAATGAAAAAACACGGGCAGACCACAAATAAAAATAGACTGGCTGCCCAATGCAAGGTTAACACTGAAAACCTATCAGTACGGTTTGCCTGGTCCCAAGAACACTGTCCCTCACCCAGTGAAAGGACACTGCCACAGGAAAGAGGCTAATGAACAAAACACAGACTAGGAAACAGCAAATGGAAGAATTTGAGTGAATGGAGGGGTTGCCAAAGGGAGGGGGAGGTTCCCAAAAACCATTTACTGAGGTTGTGATTTAGGAATAAAAATAAATTAAATTACACACACACACACACACACACACACAGTCTACACCTCTCAGAACATGACTTCCAGTGGAAGTAAAGGGCTGATGGGAGTCAGAAAAAGTAGCATGTTTACCTATCATGGCCAATAAATGAAAAACACACACACACACACACACACACACACACACATATATATATATATAATTTGCTTTGAAATTTCTAAAAATTGTAAAGTTACAATGTACCATTCACGTTTATGTATAATAATAGTAGCTGACCCTTTACAGAACATGTATTTTAAATATTTATTTATTTTAAGCACTTTTTCTTAAAAGTAATATCTATTTAGAATTTGTAATAAATAATATCATGTATTTTATAAGCACCTTTCTCAGAAAAACATACTTGACATAACACTCAAGATATAACACTTGATATAAAAAAGATACTAAAGGAATATTGTGGGATAGACTTTTTTGTCTTGAAATGTCCAGACTGTGAGGAACTTAGAGGTATGCAAGCATCTATTTAATGCTATAGTGTCATACATAATTCTGAGTGCTTTATATTCATAATAATCAGTGAACAAACCAGATTCTTCTACTGTTTCCATTTGATATATGGACAGAGGATTAAATTAAGGACTATCCTCAGACAATTCTGATTTTCTGAGGTTTTCATCTTAAGGAAATAGAAATTTACTCTATTCAGTTCTAGAGGGAAATAAGAAAGGGAGAATGGACTGACTCATTTTATTTTCTGATACATATATGTGTGCATATTGTCTGATTTCTCTACTCATTACATTCATATGTGTGTTGTAGTGATTCAAGACTCAGTTCAGCCCTGTGTTATTGAAATGTCTGGATCTAGTAAGGGGAGGTTTGGTTACAAGACACGCTGAACTTGCTGAGAAAGGAAGCGACAGGCAGACATTATTTAAAAAAAAAGTAGAAGACACAAAGATATGGGAAGATAGTTCCTGTTCATGGACTGCAAGAATTAACATGGCTAAATTGTCCATCTCATGCAAAGCAATATACAGATTCTATGCAAAGTTTCAGTGGCATTATTCAAATAAAGAAAATTAACATTACTGACATTATATGGAACCTGAAATGATCCGGAATAACCGAAGCAATTCTGACCCCAAAAAGGAGGTGTGACCATCCCAAAGTCCAAACTACAAAGCTATAGTGATCATTACTTCTCAGCCTTTTGGCTAAGATCAAGTATAGTATCTGTTCTTATCAGTTTAATATCTGATAAATTCTTTATCTGAGGACAATACAGTAAATGGACTTTTGGAGCAAGGAGATGGAATAGGAGCTTGCTCTTTCCACTCCACTCATTGACCTGATATAGTAGTACTTCCAGGAATAGTGCTTCCCATTGGGAAAACTAAACAAATAAGAAAAATAAATAAGTAAAGGTACAATAATCAAAACAGTATGGTATTGGGATAAAAATAAACACATAGACAAAAGGAATGAAATGGATAGCCAGAAATAAATCTACATTTAGAAGGACAGCTAATTTACAAGGGAGACAAGAGGGGGAAAAGCAAAATCTATTTACATTTGAATTGGATGATTCTGCGTGCCTGTGTTTGTGTGGTGTGTGTTTGTGATTGTGAGTGAGGTATCCTAAGTTTATCACTTAGGTATTTTTACCAGTATCCTTGGCTTCTACCCCAAAGAAAATAGTAGGATCCTAACTCCTGGTATGAAAATTAAAATCATCTAATTATCAATATGGACAAACATCTTTGGGAATTAAGATCATCCCTGGTTGAGAAGGAACAAAGTCCCTCACCTGTCAGACATAACCACAGAAAAGGAAGAGAGACCTATGAACTGAACATAAATCATCAAACAACAAGAGAAGAATCTGGGTGAACTGACAGGCCATCAGGGGCTTTGGGGGGAAGGAAGGCATCCCAGCAACCATTTATCTATGTAAGAAATTTTAAAAAAAATTAAAAAAAGAGAGAGGAAAATAAAACAGTGGAGGGTGTGGGGAAGGGGTAAGAACAAAGAGTAAAGGAAGCACAATGGACTATGGGCAAGGTTGGTCATGGGTGCTCTATAGTGGCAATTAGGAGAACTGATGGGGGTCTCCTAATACTGCCTGAATTAAAAACAAATAAATGAGGACATAAATAAACAGATAAATAAATGAATAAATAAATACATAAATGCCCATTAAAAAGAAAATATCATCCCTGGTTGAGAACCACTGATTTATGAATTTCCTTTCATATTTTAATTTCCTTCAATGATCTTCAGAAGTAACTACATAGCATGGACTTTATGGGAAGTGAGAGAACTTCCACAAGCAAAGGCCAGTGGGGGGCAAACTGGTGAAACACAACTTGCATGAACAGGATACAAATGCTGAGGAACATGGGTATACACTCATAGAATGCTTACGAATCTTTCAGAATGTAATTTATTTTGATTATTTTAGCATGTAATGGAATAATCTGAAATGTAAACTGGTTAGTGTTAGTTACTGCATCCCAAATGTCTATAGGCACATTTTTTTTTTTTTTGGCCTTTAAGACCACTTGCTAGTTCTGTATTTGAAACTTCCTTCCCCACCCCCACCCCCCCTTTTTTCCCCTGGAACTACACCTCCTGTGATGGTAAATTTTATGTGTCAATTTGAATAGGCTACTTGACCAGATATAATTCTGGGTACATCTGTTAGGGAATTTAGATGACATTAACATATGAATTAGTAGAGCAGATGGCCCTCCCTTTTATGGGTGGGCCTTATTTAATCAGTTGAATATCTGAATAGAACAAAAAAAGTTGAATCAAGCAAGACATAACTTGTTCTTCTTTTCTGAGTATTGAGCTGGGACATTAAACTTTTTCTGCCCAGAGACTCAAATGGAAATACCACTTTTTCCTGGAACCAGTCTGCCAGTTTTTGAATAAGACTTACATCATTGTCTCTTCTCATATCAGGGTTTCAGACTTGTACTGTAGGTTAACTGGGTCTTCAACAGCTCAACCGAAAATCTTGGAATTAGTTATTCTCCAGTCACATGAACCAATTTATTATACTAGTTTACATATAGTCAGTTCTAATTCTTGGGAGAATCTTGATATATACCATCCTTTCTTTAACTAAGTTCTTTGCACCTTCCTTTAAACTGACTACCACTGGAGTCCTGCTTAGTGGGCTATTGCCACCGCTAGAGTTTCTGGACTCCATGTCTTGTTCACCCATGTGATTGCAGTACCTCACATGGTATCTCTGATAAAGTAGACAACCACAAACTGGAATATTGTAGTAATTGCTTAGAATAATTGTTTAGCAAGCATGGCTTGAATAATCATTTATATTTTACTGAAAAATCTTTATGTATTTCAATCACTACTTAGGAACAAGCATCATTTTATTAGTTGACCATCACTGAAGTTATTGTTACTTCTGGAAACCAAAAAGTGCTATCATATAAGATTTAGAAGTTACCTAGTTAGCAATAAGGAAATCCTCTGTATAAATTGAAAGTTCAAGAACGCTCACCTTGCTTTGAGTAGAGTTGTCCTATACTTTTAAAGATCATGGTTGGAAATTGTTTTGCCTATTTTATACCCTGCTTAAATTGCCTTTCTCTGAAATTTTTCATTAGAGTTCTCCTTGGACCTGGTTTACCCTGAGGGAAAAGATGACACAGAATTCTCACCTATATTTTTACTGTGTATTATTACTTGAAAAACTCAATGCAAATGTCACATAAATAACTAAAATACTCCAGAAGCTTTAGCTCTTACTGCTTGGAAGTGAGAAGAAAGAAAGAGTACATGTTTAAGTTTTTAAAGAGGTAGATTTAATAAAAATTACGCTGTTTTCCATCATGTAGGAATAAAAGGATGTTCTTCTCAAGCATATGTAACTTGGCTCTGAGGATTAATAAAATATTATTGACTCTGGTTTTGTTATCTGTTTGTGATTTGATTACATAGACTTATCACAGCCTGGTATCTCTGTTCTGTTGGACTTAGTGTACATAATCAGCTATCAAGTATACAATTAATCTATCAAAAAAGGTGCAGTTTTTCTTAGGAGAGGCTAGGCTCTCCATTGCTCTGGTGACTTATTTTGATTAAATTTCCTTTGGTCACTCCAATCATGTGGACTATCAAAAAAAAAATCAAGTCAAGCTTACCTTCCTCTAAACTACACAGGAAGAAACTCAAGTCACTCTCACCTGGGACTTCTCTTGGTGTAGGGAATGGGGGTATTCAATTTATTGATATACCCTGTGCAGTTTAGGGTTGAGCCGAAAATGTGATGATTCTCTAGCACAAACAAGACATTGTGATTGTTTGAAGGAAATTAAAGAGTATATTTTTTCTCCCCTGATGGTTTAAAAACTGAGTATTCTATTAAGTGAGCACCCTTGACAATGAAGATTCACCACATTGTTCTAATGTGATGCATACACTGTCATGGTCTTTTAATACATATGTTTCAAATTTCAAACAATTAAAATCCTTCCTAGCATTGAAGTCATTATTTCAGTCAGTTATGTGGTATTCATGAATCATGGCCCCAATGGGCCATGCTCCCCAATATCCATGGTTTTGTCATGTCCATCTACCAGTGAAGCTGACCTGATCCTGTGCCTCCCTTTCCCAGCAGAATGGGGTAGACGTGATGATGTGATGGCATTTCTGAGAGTTTGATCTGTCATATAAAAATCCTCTTGCTCTGAAGGAGAGGACATTTAGAGAGAAGATGTGGAGACCTCTATATGGAGAGGTCCTGTAAATAGGATCCTAAGACTATACAAAAGAAGAGAGAAATCCAGCAGTCCCAGCATCCCTCCCATGCCCAGCTGTCCATGCTAAGGTGCCAGGTACTTCTTGAGTAGCATCATCTTGGAAGAAGCTACATAAGGAAAAAAAGCATATAGCTGAGCTACAATGAACCCCCAGAATCATGAAAAAAAGGGCGGGGGTGGTTTTTGTTGTAGGCCACTAGGTTTTGAGGTAATGTGGGGTGCATAGATAATCAAAATAGATACCCTGAAGTAATTAACCACTTTATCCTGTTGGTGAGGAAATTGAACACTAGAGTAGCAAACTCATTTCATCAAGTTTACAAAGTAATTCAGAGAAAGTGCTGCATTTAAAACACATCTTTGGCTATTACAGTATCTGTTCACCTTAGTATGAATTTAAAATACATGAGTCCTTAAAGGAACGCTGACCCACTAATTCCACTGTTGAAATTAGTAATAATTTACTAGGAAATAATAAAGAGAAAACATTGTTAAAAGAGGTTGATAACCAAACCAAAGTTTTAGACAAAACGGAGACACATTTAAGACATTTGTCTTTACACTTACAGAACAATATAGTCAGTAAAAATAATGCCTGTGAATATCATGAATAATGTTAAGTGAAAAAAAGTAGAACACAATGAAAACAGGTCACAGAAATCTTCATTGAAAATTCTTAAAATTAGTTTTTATTCTTTTAAAGACTAGGTAGAGAAAGCATTGAAAATATACAACCCAAAATTAATACTTAGGAAGTAATAAGATTAAAGCACATTTGTCCCCTTCCTTCTTTCTGTTATTTTCATAGTTTCATAACAGAGCCACATATTGAAAAAAATAAACATGTTAGGAGAGTAAGATTATTTAAAAGACACGTTTGTGTTTTCAAAGCCCTTTGCACAACTCTGGTCTTTTTAAAGTGCTCTCTGCTGACAAAGCACAGAAGCAATAGTCTCTCTGCATTTTACTACTTCTTCTTTGTATTCTTTTCTTAACATGACCCTGATGTCAGCTTAATTTAGTGAGTTTTTCTAATAAAAGCATGGAACAAACTAAAATTCCAATCTAGTTATTTCTAGTCTTTGCCTTCTTTTTTGATTCTACAAAATCAGATCAACAATAGTACTTAGACTATAAAATGTGTGTTATTCACGGTGTGAGAAGATACATGTTTAATATCCCTCGTCTTATTATATGTTTCCAGTTTGTAAATTTCAAATAGATGGGTTCAAAAAAGGAAACTAGAAAGAGACAGAGTACACTGCTGTTGAAAGCTGGTGCCCACATCTTAGTCATTCAATTAATTTACAGGTAAATTTTTTTCCTTATATACCTATGCAACAAACCCATTTCTCATGTGGTTTATTTTTACCACTGATATATTGGCTAATAAAATATCAAAATTGTTTATTGGATAGTAATTATTTTAATTTGAGAAGACTTTTAAAATCTAATTTAAATGTTTTAAATCAACTCTGAGAGAATGAATTCTCAAGCTCCTCTCTTGGCTGTTACTTCGACCTTTAACTTCCCTAGTGCTACTGCTGGAAAGGCTGATAACTTGAAACATGGTACTAAAATATAGTAAGTGAAAAAGGGGAAGGAATATCTTCCCTCATCTCTAGTGAAATGAAATCCATTTAATTTATGTACCTGACTAAACTGAGTCAGTCGGTCAGAAGCACAGATGATAGACTGAATTTATTTGGCATCTGAGCTGTGGTACTGAGCTCATAACCTAGGGGATCCAATGCTGTCTCCAGGTGGAGAGTGTCAGCATGGTGAATTGGCTAATAGTGTGGGAAAAACTGCACGGTGGAGCATGTGTGAAAAAGATTAAGGTTTTAGTGCTTAGTAACTCCAGGAGGTGACACTCTGATGTGGGTGTTTGGAGAACCTCTGTGATCACATGTATTAATAGAACAAAAGGATAACAAAGAGTACCACCTCTGACATTTATTTTAAGTCAAAATACCATAAAACATGTGATGTTGTGTTCATATGAGCGGAATAAGAGAGTTCAAATCATAAAGAATTTTTTTTTTTTTGGTGGGAGGGGAATGTAAATTTGAGTTATTGTTACCTTTAAATGTTAGAAGATTTTTCAGGTAGACTGTCCACAGAGGTTAACTAGTATATACAATATTGGTTTAGGCCCAGTGGGTGAGGTTTAAAGCAAAGCATTCTTTAAAAATATATGGAACATATTTTTAACAGAGTTATTTTAAGATGGCACAGCTGTTTCATTAGAAGGTAGGCGTTTAGCCCTACAGGTACTCAACCAGATGCAAAACAAGCACATGTCAGAAATTTGGTAGGCAAATATAATAATACCTGAGAAAACTCTAAATTATGTGGCAGCTACAACAGGTGGGGTGGGAGATAGGAGGCACCAATTATTTTTCAGAGGATCTCAAAGGCAGTGAGGGTGAACCTACTTCTTTGGATACTTTTGTACCACTTGAAGTATTTTTGCTGGTGTAATTGAAGTTTCCTGGTGTAAAATTGACTTTATATAAACTAGTGAAAAGTGAGTAGTTGATTTGGTAAAACATATTTCATAGAAAATATGATTTATGCCCTATCTCTCCCAGTCCCAATCAGGTACATTCTGCTTATTTATAATTTGTGTAATTAAAATGAATCAGTGAGTATACAGCATCTGCACAACAACTTCTGGGATATCCAGTTGTCTTTCCTCTAATGAGTCAGTCACATAGCCTATAGTCCATCCATCTACTCAAGTCCATAAAAGTAATGTCTGTATGGTATTTTCAATAAAGGAACTGTTGCTTACAGTGTGGTCTGAGCCTCCTCCTCAGAGAGCACACTACAGCTGAGCTTTGCTGGAGAAAAGTATCAAAAAGTGGTTTGTCTTGTGACTTTTTGACTTCTACTCATCCCCTTCCAGCCACAATCATCTCCCTCCTTCCAGACTCTGGAACTTGAATGTATAATTGCAGCCTGTTGTCTGCAGAGTAATTATAGCCTAATTTGACTGGTTGCAAGCCACATGACAAGAGTGCTGGCTGTCAGGCAAGGTCAGAGGTCAGCCATTACCCCATGGATTGTAGGCAACAGCCTCATCAGGATTCTCTGGGAGTTTCTTCTCAGCCATGGTTGGGTCTGCAGCTGTCTGTGTGTCTCTTCAGATGACTCTTTGGATGAAAACATGGGTTGTTTTCAAGGCACCGCATCCCAATAGGCAGTTTAACTTCCTTTTTTTTTAAAGTCAGACATAACAACCATTCATAAATGAAAGAGCCAATATTTTTTGTGGTTTCCATATAAAATTCAAGTGACATAAGTCTATAGGCCAGTCTTAAAATATTGCATATTTCCTTTATATCTTAAGATTATAAAATGATATTTAAAAAGAAAGTTCAGTTTTCATACTACATCAGGAAGGAAAATGCTGAGGCTTAAGTGTGAGGCTAACGCCTCACAAATGAATTACACTCACTGAAAAATCCTGTAGACACTGTAAACAAGACTCTTAAAATCACAAAGTGAAAAATAAAACAAAATGCCATAAGTTACCTAATTTTGTAGGTAATTTTGTACCTAATGCCATATGTTACCTAATTACCTAATTTTGTAGGTAATAAAATAATATTCCCTAAATAACACTTATGTTTTCGCCAATCTAGATTTAAGTTTCCGAGGGGATGAATTTTCAGATATATTTCTAGAAAAAGAACATTCTATTGTTATTGAAAATTTCTCTAATCCCATTATCAAATCTTTGAAATATTAAACAAAATTGATTGTCTCCAAACGTAAGGCAGACATAATTACCCAACTTACGGTAATTTCAGTGAATAAATCTAAATCAAACCGTAACTGAAAATTTGCTCATCAAATCTGCACATATTCTAAACTAGACAATATTAATATTCTGGGAACAATCTGATACAAGGTAGCCTTAAGGAAATGGATAATGAAAAAAGATGACATTTGTAAGATTTACTGCAAGCAGATAGTAGACACAAATGTTTAAACATAGAGGAGAAAATCCAAGAAATGTCAATACACGAAGAGATATAAATAGAATGCTTTTATGAAATATGCCAGAATGATATTATGATCTACTAAATGCATTAGATGCCAAGAAATATCCCTAATTTTCTATTTTACAAAAAGAGAATATTGTGTCTTTACTTCTATTACTCCATTTCATTATATTATTCATGTTAGGGAGCTGTTATACACTTACTTAGTTAATGTTTAGGGCAGGATTTTAAACCCTAGAAAGTCAAAAGAAATGTCATTTTTAGGTTGAGCTGAAAACATGGAGCTGTTATACACTTACTTAGTTAATGTTTAGGGCAGGATTTTAAACCCTAGAAAGTCAAAAGAAATGTCATTTTTAGGTTGAGCTGAAAACATGGAAATCAGTAGCATAATACAGAGTAAGCAAACAGGAAGTGAGAGCAGTAAGAAATTAGGCCACTGAATCAGATGGCCATGTCAGGATCAGAGACAGAGGAAATGGCAATCGGGCTGTCAGACCAGAGGTGTTAGCAGCAGGGGTCAGAGAGAGTATGTGGGAAGCCCCCTGTCAGATCTCTGGCTCTAGCAGGGGCATTTGAGATACTGTGCAATTTATCCCACCTGATTCTCTGCTAAGTGTAAGAGAATGACCGCCATGTTCCTCTGTTCCTCATTTCACGAAGCTTCCTTTATTGAGGGTTTACTCTATGCCTGGACATAATAGAGGGATTCCTTTGTTCGTTCGTTCGTTCGTTCGTTCGTTCGTTCATTCGTTCATTCATTCATTCCTGTATGCTTATAGAAATATGTACTGATCCTAGAATGTGCCTGGAATTATGATAGTAACTTGGATACCATAGGGATAAAAATAAGCATGGTCCTCACTAAGTGAAACCAAGTTACGACTTGAAGAAAAAGACCAAAATATCCCAGAAATCCCCTTCATTGTACCAGTATAAGCTAGAGAGAATATGTTCTTTATACATCACAGAGAGAAGCACACTAGTTTATGATTACTTGGAGATAAATAGTACCAATTCATAAAAGATAGACAGGTACCTTCAGACACACCTGAGAATTGGACTTTAGGAAGAACTTCCTGCTTGTCTACAGTGAGAAATCCCTGTTGTGATATGCAACTTTCTGACGTGGCCCTTGTGACCTTTGACTTGGTGACTTGGTGCTACTGCTCTAGCACCAATCATAATAATAATTATGATTATGTTGAGTGGCAAAAGGCAGTTCACAGCTGTAATTGAGTTTGCTAATATGTTAATTTTAATATACTAGGGAAATCTTAAGTGGGCCTAATCTAATTATATGAGATCTTTAAAAACAGAAAATTTTCTACCGGTGGCAGAGAAGAAAGTGTACGTTTACTTGTAGCATCTCATTTTTCAAATCATTGCTTGCAGAAAGAGTTTAAGTGTGAGAAGATTTTGAGAAGTTATTGCTGGCTTTATGATGGAGAGGATGACATGGCAAGGAATATGGGCCACCAAGGAATTGGTAGTCTCAATTCTGTAACCACTAGGGACTGAATTCCGCCAGTAGTCTGAATGAATTTGGAAGTGTGTTCTCCAGAGTCTTTGGGTCAGGGTTGCCTGGCTGATACATTGATTTTGGTTTTATAAATCTCTAAGCAGAGATTCCAATTGAGCCTACCCGGTCATGGATGGGGCAGTCAGTCATTTTGTGGTCATCTGTTACTCAGCATTAGAAAACCAATATGTTGATAGTTTTCCAGGCAGTGTGACAGGCTACAGAGATGTACGCAATGAGAGTTATGTATAAACCCTGCTTTATGGAGTCAGTTTGGAGTGTTCAGTCCTTATCTATGGAAATAGTAGAGGTAGAATTGGCATTCAGAAGTTCTCTTCTGTGGGTAAACAGCAACCATAAACCCCATTTCTTTGCCTGTTCCTCTCCTGTAATGAAACAGCATACCCAATATGTTGTGCGATATATGAAACTGATATATAAAACTTAAACTTGTTTTTATGGCTACAGAATCATTGATGTAAATTGGAAGGTTACTTGACAAAAAGTAATAAGATGTGGTAAGGTTTCATATATGCTGTTTTAGTCAATAAATATTTGTGTCATATTATTTTTAAAAGAACCAATGCAGAGCTATGCACTTTCTGATCAATAACATAATTTTTATTAGAAATATATGTGTAACATGCTCCAATAAGCAACCCTTGATAGCTTACTACAGAATTTAAACACCAAAGGGAAAAGAACAAGAGGGAAAGAAGCACAGTGGTCAATGGCGGTGAAATATAAGTGAGTTGGTGGTAGGTAGACTATTTTGGAAATACCAGTTAAGGATACTCCAGTACTATCTCAGTTAGTAAATAAGTTTAGAAAAGAGAAGTATATGTAAATACATAAAGAGTAAAAGAAAAACTTCATTGAATTTCCCAAAACATGCATGTTCACCATTCTAAAGTTTTACAATTTTGTACATAAAATATTTGAGTTGGCAGTCTACATTAAATACTTTCAAATTCCTTTCTGGAGGAAACAAGAAATAATATTAACTTGTTATTGAAATTTAAAATATATTCCTTAATTATATATTAAGAGCACTACAGGTATTCTCTCTTTCTTTCAAGTAGATATGACATCAATCTACCAAATATTTGTTTTTCCAGTGGCCAAAGGCTTATGAAAAAATGCTCAACATCACTTATCATCAGAAAATGCAAATCAAAAACACAATAACACCTCACACCAGTAAGAATGGCCTGTATCAAAAAAAAAAGGGGGGGGGCAATGATAAGTGCTGGCATGGATGTGGAGAGAAAAGAGCACTCTTACACTGATGATAGGATTGCATACTGGTCCAGTCACTATGGAGGACTCTCAAGCAGTGTGGAGGACTCTCAAACTACTGAAAATGGAACTACTACTCGACCCAGCAATCCCCCTCCTGGAAATCTACCCAAAGGATACAAAAACACTAATTAAAAAGGTCACCTGTACTCAGATGTTTGTTGCAGCGCATATAGCCATGATATGGAAACAACCCAAATGCCCCAAAATAGACGAATGGATCAGACAGTTGTGGTATATATACACAATGACTGGAATATTGGAATATTATTCATCGATCAAAAAAGACAAATTTGATGAATTTATGATAACAAGAATGGACCTAGAAGGAATCATGTTAGTGAAATTAAGCCAGAAAGATAAATACTGGATGATTTCATGTACATGCTGAATATAGGGAAAACAAACAAACAAAAGGACAGGGAAAATTTAAAACTATGTCAACAGAACTGAAGTATAGAGCAAGAGAAGGGGAGGAGAGTAATATCAGGGAGTGATGGGTACAAAAGATTAAGGTGATGATTCACAGGTGATAAGGTGGTGGAAGAATCTTGGGATAGACAGTGATGCTATATATATATATATATATGTATATGTAATTAATGATGTAATATGTGTGTGTTAAATCAATTAAAAAATAAAATTAAAAAAAGAATAAACAAATACTTGTGTTTTCTCTTCTAAACATGTCACTGAAAGGTAGCTACTGTTAAGGACTACACTAGCCAGAATTCCTTCTATCCCTTTTTGACCATGTGACTCATTTTCACCTGTACTCAATGTATCTCCTCTGGTTTCTGCTTTCTCTGGTTTCTTAGCCACAGGCAGATGATTCTTTGACCTTAGATTGAGTGGAGGGTTCACAGGAAGAAACAACCTGAATCCCTGAATCACCACATAGCAGATAGCAGGCTGATCAGGAATACTGTAGTAAACATTAAGAAGCATCAGGTAAGTTTTTTTTTGTGTATTAAGCTCTGTGTACATTTATATGTGTATTGCTTAAATGATAGTAAGTTTGATAAATTTACTTACAATGATCTTTACAATATGAAATTTTCATACATCTGATCAAAATATTTTTGTTTTATTTTATTTTTTATATCATTGTCTACCTGTCTACCTATCATATTTTATATCATTGTCTACCCTGAGGTTCTCCCACCACCTTAACACCCATGAACCATCTTTATCTCTTGTACCCATCCTTCCTCTAATTTTCCCTCCTCCCCCTCTCACTCTCTATGCTTCATATCTGTTGACAGTTTTAAATTATTCTTGTCCATTTATTTGTTTGTTTTCCATATGTCCATCATATAGGTGAGACTATCCAGAATTTCTCTTTTTCTTTCTGGCTTTCTTCTGCTAAGATGATTCCCTCTAGCTCCATCCATGTTTCTGCAAATGACATAGATTGTCTTTTTTGACTGATGAATAATATTCCATCTTGTATCTATAACACAGTTTACTGTACCATTCATTTATTTTGGGGCATTTGGGTTTCTTCCATATCCTGGTTATTGTAAGTAACACTGCAGCAAACATCCAGGTACAGGTGTCTTTTTGGATTAGAGTTTTTGTAACCATTAGATAGGTTCCTAGCAGTGGGATTACTGGATCGAATGGGAGTTCCATTTTAAGGGTCCTCCACACAGCTTTCCATAGTGGCTGAACCAGTTTGCATTCTCACCATGAGTGTAAGAGTGCTCCTTTTTCTCCAAATCCATGCCAGCTTTTGTTGTTGCCCAATTTTTTTTAATATGGGCCATTCTTACTGGTGTGAGATGATATCTCATTGTGGTTTTGATTTGCATTTCCCCACTGCTTTTTAATATAATACTGGAAGTCCTAGCTAGAGGAATAAGGCGAGAGAAAGACATAAAAAGAATCGAAATAGGAAAAGAAGAAGTAAAGCTATTGCTGTTTGCAGATGACATAATTTATATAGAAAACCCTAAAAGCTTCACAGAAAAAAAAATAATGAAAATAATAAATCAATTCAGTCAGGTCGCTTGTTATAAAATCAATACACAAAAATCAGTTGCCTTCTTATATGCAAAAAAATAGTCTGAAGAAGAAGAAATTAAGAAAACTAAGCGATTTACAATTGTACCAACGCAAATTAAATGCTTGGGAATAAATTTAACAAAAGATATGAAAGACCTGTACAAAGAGAACTATAAAACACTGTTAATAGAAATAGAAGAAGACACAAAGAAATGGAAAGACATTCCCTGCTCATGGATTGGAAGAATAAATATTATCAAAATGGCCATCCTACCAAAAGCAATCTACGGATTCAATACAATTCCAATAAAATTATCAATGACATTTTTTAAAGATAGAACAAATACTATTGAAATTCATATGAAATAATAAAAAACCATGAGTAGCCAAAGCTCCCCTGGCCAAAAGGAGAGAATGAATGAATTGCTCTCCCAGATTTTTATACCACGTAATAATTAAGTGATCGAAATCTTTTCATTTTTTAATTTAAATAATTTCTTAATATAGCTATATATTTCACATCATTGTAGTCCCCGGGGGTCACCCACTTCCTTCCCATCCCTGACCACTCCCACTCATTCTCCCCTCCCCCAGTTGTATACTTTAGTTTGGCTGTTAGCTTGTTTTCACGTTTCCTCCTAAACTTTCGCTTGTTTTTTTTCTATGTTCCATATATTAGTGAAGCCATTTGCTTTTGTCTTTTTCTTTCTGACTTGTTTCTGCTAATATGATTTCTTCTAGGTACACCCATGTTATCATAAATTCAGCAACTTTGTCATTTCTAATTGATGAGTAATGTTCCATTTTGTATATATATCACACCTTTTTCATCATCTGTTTTGGGACATTTGGCTTGTTTTTGTGTTCTTGTCATTAAAAATATTGTGGCCAGGAAGGGGAGGTGGTGGGTGGTTCCAGGAAATTATAATGATGTGAAATACATATATAAATTATTTATATAATAAAAAATAAAAGTAAATAGCGCTGCAATAAACATCCGAGTACAGGTCTCCCTTTGTACTCACACTGAGGTCTTCTTTGGGTAGAGTCCCAGAAGAGCGATTGCTCTTTGGGCAGTTCACTTTCATTAGGTTGAGGGTCCTCCATACTGCTTTCCATAGTGGCTGGACCAGTTTACATCCCCACCAGCAGTGTAAGAGTGTTCCTTTCCATATCCACACTAGCACTTGTTTTTGCCCCCCCCCCTTTTTTTTTGATGTGGGCCATTCTTGCTGGTGTAAGGTGGTACTTATTGTGGTTTTGATTTGCATTTTCCCAACTGCTAGTGACCTTGAGCGTTTTTTTCATGTGCCTGTTGGCCATTTGTATTTCCTCTTTGGAGAAGTGTCTTTTTAGTTCTTCTCCCCATTTTTTGATTGAGTTTCTTGTTTTGTTTTTGTTTAGTTATGTGAGTTCCTTGTGGATCTTTGTTATTAAACCCTTATCTATGTGATCAAAATCTTGCATGACATGAAGATGTCACTTGTACTTCAAACCCATGTTACAAATGAAAAATAGAATAAATATTATACCCAATTTGGCTTCTTATTTTAGAGAAATAAAGTGTATGTTTGCATACAAAATAACATTTTCAGATCATTGCTTGCAGTTCTTCATTTTGTCTTTAAAACAGAAACATTAAGTAGATAATTTTTTCAGCTCTAATTAAAAAATTTCCAAATTTATTAAAGCAAATTTTATCTGTTGTTGGTGCCATAACACATAGTTAAATTTTAATCTACTTTAATAAGTAGTTGGTCTCCCCAACCAAATATTATGTAACAAGTAATTAAATAAAATTTGTAGTCAACAAGTATTGCTTTCCCCTTACATAATTAATTAAAAATAAATCAGTAAGCATGCATCACTTAAATGGAAAAATCAAGAATTGTCTTTAATTATAATGGATATTATGAAAGATTATAAATGAATTTCATTATAGATCTTTAATAAACTAACCTAAAATGAAATATTTTGTTTTCTTACTGAAGGTCACTTCTTTCCCGTATACCACACAAAAATATGAAATGACTTAAAAATGTTAAGAGAAGTCATAAGATGATGTATTATTATGAAAGAGGATTTAAAAAATTTAAAAAACTGAAGTATGAGGTGCAACAAATTCAAATGCATTTTGTTAAACAAGAATGTCAGTTATAAAAATTGATAATAGTGTAATGTAATAGTGCAGTGTTATACTGGTATTTGGTCTTTGGGTTTTGTATTTCCTGACCCGTTGCACCTTCTCTTGGGTAGCCCTTAAACATGGCTTGATTCTATTCACTCTCTGCTGGCCTGCCAGACTCCTTCTCATCCTTTTACCCTCCTTCCCTCTTTCCATGATTAATAAGCACCCACAATGACTCAGGCACAGTTGTAAGCCTTAGTACTCTCACTGTGAACATTGTCTCTGATTACAAAGAACCTGGCTGGAACAGACAAGTAACTAAAATAGCAATTACAAGACCGTGTGATGTACTTTATGATAAAAAACAAAAAGAGCCCCCAAGGAAATGGGCATGGCAGGAGCCAGACTTTGGAGATCAGAAGGTCTTTCCTAACAAACTGCCTGTGTTGGCATCCAGGTGCTGGAGAAAAGCTGAAGTGGAGAGTTGAGGAGGGAGATTCCCAGAGGAGGCTGAAGCAGGCTTTGTGGGACAGTGTAGAATATCAGTGCTTTAAGCAGGGGTCAGATCACACAGTACATTAGAAGCATGTTAAGAATGTTAGACTTCATGCTAGGAGCTGTAGAGCTAAGTAACCATTAAGTAAGGGAGTGACATGGTTCATTGCATGTTGCAGGAGGATCACATGTAAAGTAGAGGTGGGCCATCTGGCTGAGAGTAGTGAAAGGAATTCAGGAGGGGATAGTTGTGCCCAAACCTGTGTGGTACTGAAGAGATGGAAGAAGAGGACAGATTTTCCAGGTGTGTCAATTGAAATCAGTGACTTCAGAAAGTAGAGAGGGGATTCAAGTCATCTTGTTCTTTTTTGCCTTGTATCTAAGGTGGAGTGGGTTTCTGTTGAACTCCTGAAATCAGGCAGACTCTTTCTCTATGCAAGCCTCTCATCTGGTACCAACCTGAGGGTTTTTGTCCTTGCTGTCTCTTATATGGAAAGAGATAAGTCACTGTGTAATTTCCAATGTTCCCTTCAACCTGAAGGCCTGGAGAACATAACAAGTTTGCATTTCAAATAATTCCATTCTTTGTAGCATGTGATTTCTTCTCATTCTTGTTATGCACTAAGAGTTTGAAAGTTCTAATAATCCGAGATGGTAGACTTGATACATCCTGACAGAGGAAGGTTTTGTGCAATTTTTTTCCTGCTTTCAGTCTCTCTCTGCTATCTAGCACTCCTTCTAATAGCAACTACATTTTAATGCGATGACAGCTATGAAAAAATAAAACTATCAGTCATTGTCAAGTACTTTATAAATGGAGACAGAGGAGGGGTTCATTCTCTGTGTAACAAGGACAGAGGAGAAAGGTCAGTGATATATCATGTGGGATGGGATTTCCCCTTAAGCAATCCTCTGCTAAAACTTGTTCACAGTGTGAATGCTTTTGTGTGGTCAGTGACTCTTAAGACTACAAATATTCAAGTCTCTGTAGAGTTTTGAAGAACGGAATGAATATATCATAAGTAGATTTAGGGAAAAAATCATTTTTGCCATTTTTTGCAAGCCAGTAACTAATATTAACAGCTATTTAACTTATGAAAAATTAATTAGCTGGCTTATAAATTATGTATGTGGGAAAAAAAATCTATCAATGGGTAGTTTGAGGATTCAGAAGAGCACTTATGTTGATAACAAAAGGTATTTTGTGTAGCAGGTCACGTTTGGGTGGACTTTTGTTCTTCCTTTGTGCCTGAAAATGATGAATACAGAATTGTTCTTATGTAATTCCCTGCTAGTGAGGGAAACAATCATTTCAATAGAGTTTCTCTCTGCATGCTGGTCAGCTGTTGGGAAGCATGGAAAGCAAATGACAAAAAATTTATAAGAAAGTCAGAGAACTGAAAAGTTTCTAGAAGAGCTGGAATATCTGAATACTAAACCTGGGTACCTAGCAACATGGCAGAAGCTCCAAATGAGCCCTTCTCCCAGATCTCTTGTGAATAAAGAGAGACTCTGGCATTCAAACCCATTCATGTAATGTAAAGTGTAAACAACAGATCCAAGGCCAAAAGAAGTTTAGATTTATTTTTTTGATATCTTGTACAACAATAAATCATGTTTCCTTTCATAGTACCAGTGTGGAATTTAAAATTGTATCAGATATGTTTGCGCTAGTTTTTTTTTTTTTTTTTTTTAGTTGCTTTTCCATACAAAGAAATATAGGTAGTTGCATACCCAGGACTAGTTGCAAATTGAAACATAATGTGTGAGAAATATTCAGTCTCACTTTGAAAAACACATTATAAAAATCCTAGTAATTAGTATGTCTTTCAACAAGTTTCATAAATTTATTTTTGAAACACTGAGGGATATTATAACTAAATATAAATAAATGTAGTTTATCCTAGCTTAAATTCTATAATGAAATAAGAACTAACAAACTAATTCAGAAGATAAGCTATTCTGAGTTAATGAGATATTTTTACTTCTGTTTCCAATCCCAGTATGAAAGATCAGAATCTTTAGGATAATGACATAAAACTTCATTTAACATTGAATGAAAAAATTGAATTCATGGTACTTGCTAGTTTTCTGAAATTTTCTTTATTCTCTTTCTTGGTGTCTCTTGAAAATAATAAGAGCTACAGTGCCATCTTTAAAGATAATAACTTAACTAACACTGTGTTAATTAGTAAAATTATTATATCTAAAACACAGTCTGAAAGTTAAAACTGAAAGTAAAAAGCTTAAACCCCAAATTATAGAGACTTCTAAAAGGAAAATAAGCGATCTAAGCTCAAGAGATTACTTCCCTCCACATATTTTGACAGTCAAGTAGGCATTTATAATCCTAGCTGAGAATAGGGTGTCCCTGAAGTATGAAAAGCAGAGCAGTCTGCATGCTACTGATGTTCATGTTAAGTTTTATCATATATTTCTAGTTCCGTGGAAGAAAATAGGGATGAAAACATTAATTGTAACTTTATTGTCAATTCTAACATCCTTTTTAATTTCGCAGATGCCTAAACATTAACATAAAATTGAGTGACTGAAATGTGTTTCATTAGAGTTAACCACTTACAGAGTCAGGTCTACAGATAGGAGCACATCTGGAGGTAAATGATCAGGCTACCAAAAAACAGAAGCTTAATTGTATTCACTCACATTTTCAAATTGTCCCCAATGAATTATCTTGGGCAGGTGACACGTCCATCCAGACAAGACTTTAATTTCGCATTCACAACCACGTGCTGCTGTAAACTGCTCTAATAAGGCTGTAACTAAGTTTTCCTTATGACCTCCTGGAGCTGAAATATTGCAGGTTATGTGTTTTCTAGTGTCTCCAATTAATTTCTGACCTTGGTGCTGCCAGGGCACAATGAGGCAAGTGAAGGGTGGAGATCAGATTTAATTTTGAATTTCCTGACTGCTGTTAGTTTGTATCTGAACTTGAACATGACTTAAACATGTTATTTTTGGGCAATGACCATTATGCAGCGCGCTGGGCAAATGTCATTAGGCCGGCTGAGTTTTGTTCTCAGCTATCCTGAGTCCTTGCAGGGGAACTTGGAGTCTCAACAGGAAACACCTGTATGGTAGCTGTATACCAAGCCTTCCCAGAGAATTAATATGCAACATTGTTCCTGAGCTGCTCAAGTTCTTCCCCAAATAGAAATGCCCAGCTGTATTGAGTCCTGTATTTTTAATTACTGGTAAAACTCCAACCTCTTGGCTTCAGTGTGAAACTTGTTATAAAGGTCGATGAAGCTTCGCTCTTTTCAGGGTCATTCATATAATTCATTCACTTCATCATTCAGGGTTAAAACAAATATTTGCACAAATAGACATGATTGAGATATCTACTTTGTACTACTGTGAGATATGCAAGGAGAAATCAGGTCTAGATCCCATCCTCAAGAGGATTAATAAGAAATATATTGAATGAAGCACAATTAATTACTTTTTAGAGGCAACCAGCAGGCAATTGAATAGATTGTTCACTTTGTAGAAAATGAAGAATGCTGGTTAAACCACATATGAACTTTTGAGGAACTATAGTAGATTTGACCTAGTAAAAAAGCTTAAAAAATCTACATATTAAGAGAAAACATAACAAAAGTACACTTTGAATTTTGTAGCTACACTCCTGATAAAGTCAGAGAGATCCTCAGAGACAACATAAATTAAGAGGGAAACAAAATGGTAACCAGCTGAATAAGAAACAGGTTATTCTGATAAAACTTACTGACGTCTCATTAGAGGTTTAGGTTTTAAGAGCTTATTTGGTTCAGGGTATAAGATGTTGAATTCAAGAAGAGGAGACACAGAAACCGAGGTCCCAGTGTAAAGCTGGTGGTCCTGCAGAGTTGCATCATTAGGGACTGGTTGGGGCAGAGTGCTCATCTGTTGATGTCATGAAATGCAGGGGTATATTCTGGTGTCCTGCCTCAGTCCAGGGTAAGGGTAAAGTTTCCTCTAACAACCTATACTCAAACTGCTCTCATTTGAATTAGAATTTGATTTTACTACACCAAAGCTGTCTAGATAACATCAGGCTAAGAAATTAACTTGAATATGCCATCGACATACCACCATTTCTTGAGATTAGTCTTTCTCCACTGAATGGCCTTTTCACATTTGCCAAAACCCATCATCTATCTATGTGTGGTTCTATTTCTGGACTCTCCATTAAGTTCCTTCCTTCCATCTCTTCTTCTCTCTTTATACAATGTTGTCCTGATTCGTGTAGTTTTATATTAAGTCTTGAAATCAGATAGTGTTCTTCTACCAGGCTCACACTTCTTTTTTTCAATGTTTAGGATATTCTAGGTCCTTTGATTTTCCTTATTAATTTTAGAATCAGCGGTTTCTACGAAACAGTTTCTTCAGAATTCTGTTCATATTCAATCTAGAGATTAGTTCAGGCAAAATCAAAAGCTAAATATTCACTTTCTGATTCAGGAACATATCTCTACAGTTATTTAGGCATTTCAATAAACATCTCACCAAAAAGATATACAGGTGATTATAGGCACATATAAAGAAAAATTCAAATATTTGTTATTAAATAAGTGTTACTTAAGTCCACAATAACATACTACCACACACCTATTAGAATGGCTAAAAATTTAAGACTGTAACAAATATTTGAGGGATGCAGAGTAACTGAATACAACAATGGTGAATATTTTAGTGGTTTCTTAAAATGGCAAACATGTAGATATTGATAAACAGATTCTAAAATGACCACATTCTATTCTAGAATGATGACAGAATTTTAAGGAATGACAAGAATACACAAAGGATTTGTAGATATGTGTAACAAAAGCACAGTGACAAATCTTATAATATGATGACAACAACTTAAAAAAAAAAAGACTTATTTTAGGAAGTAAGGGAAAACAAGCATCTGGAAATGGAAGAGGATGTAAGAATTGCCCATAATCATCTGCAGGTCCAAAGACAAGGAGATTTTGGATGTAAAAACTTCAATTCAGGGCATTTTGTGGGGAGAGAATCTTAAGGGAGAGGAAGGTTTCCTTTATAGCAGAAAGGTGAAGGAAAGACTAGGAGGAGAAGTTGAAAATACACAACATTTTCATGGTGACAGATGGTGAATTTCAAGAAATGTTGACAAAGTTGTTTAAGAAGAAACCTTGTTTATCTGATGACTATGAATAGATTTTATTTTGTAAACTGTGTATGCAGACAGATGGTATACGTAGACAGAATTTGTAGTTTCCCCTCACATTTTCTTTGATTTAAGGGAGTTATTTTAATCAATTCAGAAAATGTTAATGAAATAAATGATCATCCTCACTTGAAAAAAGAAATTTTCTTTACAATCAGTAAATACAATCATTATAAAAATGAAAGGCCCTTTATCCCCTCCCAGTATATTTTCTCTCTCTCTGTCTTTCTCTCTCTTATAACTCACTTGATCATGAACAGAGATATTAACCAGGACCTATATAGTTGGCATATCTCAGATGGGAAAATACGCTTGACCTAGAATTTGTTAAGAACACTCAGTTTTCTTTTTGCCTCTGTACTGTCAGAATCACTCTCTGTACTGCAACTTCTGAATTCATGGAGTAGAAATACTTGTCATGATTGACTGGAAGGTGCAGTTTCCTTTCAGAGATTTGCAGTTCCCTATTGCCTCATTCCTGCCCAGGGCAGTGTACATTGCAGGTGCAGGGAAAGTAGGGTCCGGCTTGCCAGGACACTGTTCTCTCTGTGTTTTCAGAGATTTAAGGAAGATGAAGTTGCTGCTAGCTCCCATGTCAGTAGTCCGCATGGTGTGCCCTGAAGAGGAGAAAGTTTACCATCTCTTACTGTTTTCCTGGCTGGGCAGACCTGCATTTGGAGGCAGAGAACTGTCTTCCCACAGAACTACATTTATAGTGAGAGGGTTTTCTAAGTTTCTGGAAATCAACAGGCTCAAAGGAGAGAAGTATCTTGGGCAAAATACTCACTGACTTTAAATGAAAACATATTTATTCATAGGTGAACAAAAAGAAATTATTTTATTCCTAAAGACACTGGTCCTAAATTTGTTTTGTAGTGGTTTAATATTCCTGTTCAATTGCTATATCCTGAAAATGTGGAAATAATATTTAGTGTTAAGAATAATCAAAATGAAGGAATAATCAATAATATTCAAGATTAAGTCAGTAAGGCATTGATATAGTTTTGATTTTTAAAAATATGCCATTAATCTCTCTGTAGCAAAATGATGCTTTTCTGGAAAATAAAAACCCATATTAAATCTGTAATATCTAATAAGACATGAAGATATTATATACTATTATCAAGAAACTTTGTGTTGTCAGTACATGTTTTGTTCAGTAGGGCTTATTATATTTTGGGTATTTTTGTCTTCAAATCTGATTGCTGCTGTTGGTCAGTTCATTCGCATTAGTGATGTGGGTATCTCCCCAGACCAACAAACAATTCTCAGACCATTAACAATATCTGAGCACTCAACTCCACTCTGATGCTATCTACTGACTGTGTCAGATTCCATATATTAAAGGCTCAGTCTTCCAAGACCACCCTCTACCTCAGATGCCAGGCACAAGCCCAGACTAGTGCCTGGGCTTCTCATCAACACACTGTAGACTAGAGGTCCATGTGATCCTCTCTTTAGATTTTAAGTGCCAATCAAAAGCCTAGATTACTAACTGTACTTCTAACCCTTTGTTTATAAATCAGAGTTTCCCAGGACAACCTGTCCAGGTTTGATTAGTGTAGTCAAGAGTGTCCCACAGAACTCAGGAAAACTATTCGCTCATAGATCACCTACCAATTTATTACAAAGAATATGACTTTAGAACAGAAATGAAAGAGATACTTGGGGCAGGGTATACAAAGGTAGGGGGTTTCCATGCCTTCTCCAGGCAAGCCTTTTCCCCAAATCTCTATGTGTTCACCAACCTTACTTAACTCGTTGACCATTGGCAATTGAAATCAATCTCTCCATCTTTCATCCCTGGAGGTCAGGGAGATGGGACTGGAATTTCCAACCCTCTAATCACATGATTCAATCATTCACTTCCCTGGCAACCAGTCTCCATTCCCAGGTGTTTTCTAAAAGTTAGCTTTATTAACACCTTCAAGACTATCTTTAATATGCTCAACTTTTAATATGCTCAAGACTATCTTTAATATGCTCAAAACTATCTTTAATATGCTCAACTTAGGAAATTCCAAGACTTTGAGGATTTATGAGTCAGGAAGTATGGCTGAAGATCAAAGATACATGATAAACACATATTTTGGTCATCTGAACAATCAAATATATGTTTTTTTCTTTAATCACAATATTTCAAAAACTCAGTGAAAGAATCACAGAACTTTTTTTTATTGCCAAGTTGATGGAGTAGGAGTAGAGAAGCAGTTTCTAGGCTGGGCATGGTGGCTCATGCCTATAAGCTTCAGCCTATGAAGCAGCTGGGGCTAAGGATCATGGTTCAATTCCCACCTGGGACCCGTAGCGAGACCTAGTTCCAAAAAAATAGCTGGGCATGGTGGCCTGTAATCCCAGCTACCTGGGAAGCTGAGGCTGAGGATTGCTTGAGTCTGTGGTACTCCGGGCAACAAGAGCCTGTGGTTTCACAAGCAAAAATAGCAAGACTTTGTCTCAAAAAAAAAAAAAAAAAAAAAAGCAGTTAAAGTTTCATCTATTAAAGTATCTGGCAAGTGACCATTTCAAGACTCTGGTTGAAAACCCAAATGATTGTTGGGAGGGTATAGAGGTGAAATAATATGTTGGTTGTGAGATACTGACACAGCTTCAATTACAGCTATTCCATCATAGGCAATCAGAATTTTGGATCTAAATACTAAGAGTATGTTAAGGGAATAAGAAATTTAGAATGTCAGTCATCAAAATTATGTGCATAAGGAAGATTGTTTATGAGAGTGTATATATCAACATGAGAAGGTAGAGAGTATTATTAATATTTAGCCCACTAATTAAATTATTTTTATCCCTTTATCTCAGTGATTTCTTTTTCTTTACTATAACCACATTCATATTCTTCTGTTCTTTGCTGCCTGTCATTTGTTAAATTTTTTAAAAATTTTTTTGTGGTATTAAAGCAAGTTGTTAAATGTTTTTAATGAATTCTTTGTTTTTTAATCAGAAATGCTAGAAGTTTTATTCTATTGATTTATTCAAACAACTTTTAGTTTTAATTAACATATCAATTGTTTTCTTCTATTTTATTTTGACTCTATTTCATTCTATATTCTTTCCATATCTTTTATTATTCTTTTTCTAGTTGATTGAGTTAAATATCATGGAAAGAAAAATTAGATGTCCCATTTTTGTTAGTATAGAAATTTTACACTCTATGTTCCTAGACTTGGTGTTTGATTTTGTTAAAAATTTTATTGGACTATTAAATCATGGTTAAAGCCAAACACTGAGAGCCTCTAATTAGAAGTTGTCATTGAAAAACTTTGGCAGGATGAAAGATCATTGAAATAGTGTAGTTTATGTTGGTTAGTTATTATTGCCACAAAAATGCCACATAACCAGCTACCCACAAAACTTACAGACTTAAAACATCCATTATTTATTCTCATAGATTTGTGGGCTCATTGATCTATGGGTGAAGTTGAGTGATTCTGCTTGTCTCAGCTGGGTTTGCTCTTAAGTCTTGGGTTCAATTGAAATCTCATTGTTCTGGGCTGTATGTGCCTGGGGTGATTGAACTCAACCAGTCATGTTCTTCTTATGGCAATGACAAAGACAAAGGAAAGCAAACTCAAGTATGCAGTGCTTTCTAAGACCTTGGTCATGTGATATCCACTAATGTTCTATTGCAAAGCACATGACTGAGCCCAAATTCTAGGATTGGGAGTACACACACACACACACACACACACACAAACACATACATACACACATGCCTTTTAAGTCAAACTGTAAAATCTCTTGTAACAGGGCAGGAATTCAAGGAAGAATGGGGAAACAGAGTTTTTATTGTAATTAGTCTAAGACACCATGTACCCATATATAGCTTGATGGAGTAAAATAAAAGTCAATAATATAAAATATATCCAATCAAAGCTAAAATTAGGAACATTTTATATCAAATTTTAAAATGCTTTCAACATTTTGCTCTAATACTTTAAGCTTATACAGTGATGTCTGTAAATTATATATCATGAAAGTGGGGGGGGAGTAAAATGTATAGTATAATGGTATTTTTTATATGCTTGTCTTTAAAAGTATCCTTGTTCCTTTCTTTTTCAGAAGTTCCCTTAAAATATAAAAAATATTACCTTAAAATTTATATAAAAATATAAGATATAATCATGATATTAGTATTAGCTCTCATGAAATTAATAGTTTATCTCAAAGTCATCTGTGTGAATCAGCGGTAAAGGAAACATTATTACAGTTAGATTGTTATCTATGATCAGATGTTAATAATGGTATTTCACTTTTAGAAATACCTTAGATACCATCTTAATATTGATAATTCAACTTTCATTTATTTTTATTTTCCAGCTATCTTTTCCCTAGCTTCTGGAGACATTTCACTTTAAATGTAATGTGTATAGTCTATCTGAAATCTTTTAATCAGAAAATGTATGACCATTTTATTGCAGTCATTATTTGGAATTCTGTTTACTGATTTTCCTGTTTTCTTTCTGCTTGCTTTTCTTTTTTGTTTTTCTGATTTCTTCTTTTATTCTTTCTTGCTTTTTATTGGATTGCTAATTTCCCTCTTTATTTCCTCTGCTAGTGTGAAATCATAGATTGTACTTCTGTTTCCACAGATATGATTAACCATAACTTTCACTAATTTAGAAGTTGTCCTCTATTTCTGCTTCTTCTAAAAAAACCCAAACTCTTGTTTAAGAAGTTGAAACTCTTCATCATTCTCCATCTTCATCTCCATCAGATTGGTGTGGCTTTCAACACAATATGTCTCCATTGCTTTATGAGATTTCTCTCTTCATCTTTGATACCTTGCATTTTTATGATGTTATATTTAATTGTAGCTTATTCTAATTTTAATTAAACCTACATGGCACCTGATGTTCACAGCATACTCTGGGAAAGAACAAAAATGTGCTTTGAATATACTTTGAAATATTGTTATAAAAGATTTATCATTCTCTCTTCCAAAGGGTTCATTTTATTTTTTGACCTTCCTTTAAGTGTTCACGTGAATGATAGCTTAACCATGTGTATTGTACATTACAAATGAACTTGTCAGAAAAGGAATTATAGATGTCCGGGAACCAGAGATAACTTAACCTCAGGACCCATTTCCCATGCCCCACCCTTGGATAATGCGCAAGCTCTTTTCCTAGGAAGAAAGAGGTTTTTATCATTGTCAAACAATGATTATTAAGTTAAGTGAGTCCCAAAATTATGGAAATTTTACATATTTGAAGGTTCATTTTGCCTTTAGTTTGGTGAGAAACAACTGCGAAAAATATATTATGAGAGATTACTGTTTATGTGCCTAGTATAAGAATAACATATTTGAAGACATGTTTGTAATGAAAAAAATGAAAGAAGGTAGTTTGGTTTGCTTGCCAAAGATGACTGAAAGGTTGAATAGGTAATAAATTCTTATTTCACAAGGTAGAATATCTTCAACTAAAAGCAACTTCATTTATACCACTTAAAAATTTTGCTATTTCTCTGAAGTTGATAGTTAATATTTTACATAGCATGTAAGTCATATTTTCTTTAGATGGGAATTTAAATTTGTGAATAACTTTCATTGTTGTACATAACTTTTATCAAAAAATATGATGGAATAATAATTCAAGGAGATAAAACAAGAAAAACA
This sequence comes from Uropsilus gracilis, assembly GCA_004024945.1. Lineage (NCBI taxonomy): Eukaryota > Metazoa > Chordata > Mammalia > Eulipotyphla > Talpidae > Uropsilus > Uropsilus gracilis. The sequence goes on along the minus strand of PVHY01014806.1, from coordinate 3,216 downwards.
TTCACCCAAATTAAGATTGTTAAAGATGGAGCTGTCTGTCATTACATAAACCCAAACTTTAGATTAATTTTTCATTAAAGGAAGAAAATGCTCATGGTTGCTAAATGCTCATAGATCTAGAAAAATATTGAAGCAAGAAATTGAGAAATCTGAAAAGGGGAGCCTAGCATCTCAGAGATTCTAAACACAATGACTGCTCCACAATTTATGAAAGAAAGGGCTCTCACCTCTATTTGCATTCACTTTTCATACAATACTAAAATGCATCAATTTTTCATTGCAAAGATTATGGTGAGGCAAGCAGCTGGAGATTAAGGCAGACTACCTCTCTTTTGATCCATCTAATAAGGATCTAAGTTTTTTTAAGTAAGGGTCTAATTTGACCCATCTAGTGCCACTGGTTGCTGTTAGATATAAACATAAATAAGTAGATGCATGCTATCCTAATGCTAAATTGCAGGAATATTTTTCTCAAAGCCTAACAGCAATTTTTCTTGTGTTTTGCCATTTTGTTTTCTTTGTTATTTATATTCTGCAAATTTAGAAAATCATTCAGCATCTCTTTCTCACTTTTTGACTTATTTCACTTGACAACAATAGCTCAAGATACATCCATTTTGTCCATAAAGACACTATCATCATTTTCATAGTTTTGTAGGGTTCCATGAGAATATATATCTTAACAGTTTTCATCTACTTTTCTGTTGATGGGAATTTAGGTTAGTTTCATGACATGGATATAGTGAATAATGCTTCTGTGAACATAGGCGTTTATATGTTATATATATACTATTATATGTTATATATGTGTTATATAATATATAATATATAACATATATTATATATTATATATTATATATATATAATATATATTATAATATATTATATATATATTATATGTTATATATATGTATTAGTATCTTCTTATTCTTTGGGTAAATGCCTGGAAATAGCATAGTTGGGTCATGTAATATTTCTGTTTTTCCTTTTTTGAGGAATCGTCATACCATTTTCCATAGAGGTGCTAACAAATTACATTCTAACAAATAGTGGATAAATATTCCTTTTTCTCCACATCCTCACCAACTTTTGTTGTTTCTGGTTTTTATGATATGTTATTTACATAGATGTGAAGTGATATCTCATTGTGGCTTTTCCATTTCTTTTTTAATAAGTAAAATTTAGTACTTTTCATGTGGATGTAATTATCTGAATGTCTTTGTTGGACAATTTTTTCTGCAAGTTTTTGGATTTTTTGATAAATTTCTTGCTGAATTCCTTATCCATTTTGGAAATTGACCACTTGTTGGGTATATATATATATATATACATATATATTTATATATAAATAGAAGGTATATATATATATAAATATATATAAATATATATAAATATATAAATATAAATATATAAATATATATACATTTATATATATAATATATACAATATATATAATATATATTTATATATATAAATATTATATAAATATATATAATAATATATATATTATATATATATTATAATATATATAATAATATATATATTATATATATATAAATATATATAATATTTATATATATAAATATATATTATATATATTTATTATATATAAATAAATATTTATATATAATATATATAATATATATACATTTATATATTTATATATACATATACTTATGCATGTATACATGTATTTATATATATACTTCTATATATATACATTGATAAATATTTATGCATATATTCTCCTAGCCCATTAACTTTCTAAAGTAGTTTCTCTACATTCTGAAAGCTTTTTAGTTTGATGCAGTTCCATTTGTTTATTTTTGCTTTTGTTTCCCTTAACATTGGAGTTGTGTTCCCAATTACATCTCTATAGTTCATATCCAGAAGTATATCTCCTCTCTTTTGTTTTATAAATTTTATGGTTTCAGGTCTTATAATCAAGTCTTAATGCATTTTGAAATAATTTTGGTGCACTAAGCTGTGATCTAGGGTCTTTTGTTTAATGTGACTGTCCATTTTTCCCAACACTTTTGTTAAAAAGACTTTGTTTTCTCCATCCTATGATCACAACCCCAAGACCAAAAATAAATTATCTAGATTAGTATGTAATTTGCTCTGGATTCTGTTCCATTGGGTCATGTTTCTTTTGTTCTAATACCATACTGCTTTGATTATTGTCACTGTTAAGTATAGTGTGAAATTAGGGAGTGTGATACAACGATTTTTCTTCCTTTTGACCAGGACTGCTTGACAATTTGTTATTATTGTTGTTTCCCTATGGATCCATAAAGATTTTAGGTTGATTGCCTTATTTCCTTTAAAACTATCATAAAGATTTTGATAGATATTTGCAAATTACATTATATTTGTAAATTACTTCATGCAATATGGCCATTTTAACAATTTTTATTCTTCCATTCTATGAACACAGACCATTTTTTCATTTCTTTTGTTTTCTTTCATTATTTCCATTGGCAATATCTTATGGTTTTCAGTATTTAGTTTCTTTATCTCCTTTGTTTATCTGCAGTTATTTCATCTATTTTGTGTGATTATAACTGAAATTGTTTTCTTCTCTTTCTTCTTTTTTGTTTCTCTTTATTCATTGTTTGTATAAAGAAATATAACATATTTTTGAGTATTGGTTTTGTATTATGCCAGATTACTGTATTCTTTTATTATATCTAGAAAATATTTTTGATAGAGTCCTTTGGATTTTCTATATATTTTACCATATCCTCAGCAAATGGTGATAGTTTCATTTCTTTTCCAATTTGGATTCTTTTTTTGTTTGTTTGTTTTTGTTTTTACTCCTTGTCTAATTGTTCTGGTTAGGACTTCTGATACTATGTTGAAAAATAATAGTTAAGGTGAACATCCTTGGTGTGTTTTTAGAGGAAATGCTTTTAGTTTTTCACCCTTTAGTATGATGTTGGTTGTGTTATTTTCATATATGGCTTTTATTACATTAAATTCTTTCTATTTCCATTTTGAGAGTTTTTTTAATAAGTGAGTGTTGACTCTTGTCAAATAATTAGTCAGCATCTATTGAAATGAACATAAGATTTTATCTTTCTGTTGATGTGAATGATATTATTTGTATATTTTGAAAAATGTTAAATTTTTAAAATGAATCCCATTGGTATTAATGGATGATTCTCTTAATATATTGCTGTATTCAATTTGTTAAAATTTGTTGAGGATTTCTGT
>PVHY01014805.1:0-29879 GCA_004024945.1 Uropsilus gracilis | reverse complement strand
CTTGAGTGATGAGATTGCTTTTCTATGTGGGAAAGGAGCAAGAGTACTGTGGAGACTGTTCCCATGGAAGGAAAAGCCTGTTCATAACAAATCCAGAAATCTGCTGATCCTTCTGCCTCTCTAAAAGGTAACTGAAATTCAATCTTTGTGCTCAAAAAGGGGGTGACAACCCACAGAACAGCTATGTGTGTGGTGAGCATATATGATAGACTCATGAAATAATCTGGACTGGGGGGAGGTTTTTAGTCCTCTGATCTGGGGCTGCTCAACCAGGGAGCAGTTGACCTCAGCAGGAGACATTTTGGGTCTCAAGTTGGGGAAGGTAACTGGCACCAGGAGGGCAGAGATCTGGGAAGTGGCTCAAAATCCTACAAGGCACAGGGCAGCTCTTCACAGAAAAAAGAATGTGACCCTAATGTCAGTGTTGTTACTGAGTGAGACGCAGGACTTGGTCCCCATGCTGTCAGATCCCAGAACTCACTCTGCGACAAGGTCCAATCAAAGCCAGAATGTGTATTGTGGAATTTCGTAGACCCAGAGGAGAGTTTTCAGGTTCTCTGATGAGAGGGCCTCTAGAATCTCTGGTCTACCACCTACCACTCCAATCACAAGAGGTCACCTCACTGGGATGAGGCTCTGTGCCAGGGGCCTGCCATAAAATTCAGGGACCCCAATCAGTTTGAGGAACTTACAACAGAGACCAAATGTGGTGCTGTTGTTGACTTGGATGAGCACCCCTGTACCTCCATCTCCTCATCTGTAAAATGGGGTTTGTCATATGCAAATTACATGGAATTCTAAGGGAAGTCTGACATAAAGCAGGTACACTCAGCAGGGGGAAAGGGAAAGTGGTGTGGTCCAGTGTCCTGGGGAAAAATTTGTATGGGTCCTTTAAACAGACTGGCAAGAGCTCAGCTGCTAGCAAAAAAAAAAAAATAGCAACAAAGAAAAGTGCGTTTCTGCAGTTTCTTTTCAAGTAAGACTCACTTCCAAATGGAACCCCCATTAATAAGAAGCTAAGGAGTTGAAGCAGTGAGTGACTGACTATTCAGTTGGTTGCCAAGGAAACTCTCCAGGTTGGAAAAGAAGATGGTGTTGGAGGTGCCCGCAGACTGCAGGCTTCTGTCCTCTCTCTTCCTCAGCCGCGGGAGGGAACATTAGCTGAGAGGCTCACTGGACACTTGGGAGCTAAATCCCATGCTTCCACAGAGAGCCTCCAGTATCCCCAGAAAGCTGGTGAACCTGCTTAGGATGATAGGAGTAAGATCATCAGTGGCCACAATAAGCAACACTTACATTGCTGTGTCCAGAAAGTGGCACCATCTGCCCTTTTGTCCATAGTCTGTTCAGACCACAGCATGCCAGTGGGAGAGAGCTTAGTGTTTTTCAAGGAAAAACAAAGAACACAGGGTGAGTTATAGAAAGGATTGTGAAGAACCCAGATGTTGCTATTTCTGGAAAATCATTTTCCTATCCATTCCAGATTTGTTAGGGACTTTGTTGTGTTTGTGATAAAATCAAGTAATAAACTTGACCATTTAAAAGGCACAGCTCACAGGTATGATTGCACTCATGCCTTTTTTTTTGGGGGGGGGACTAGGTCTTGCTATTTTTGCCCGTGGAACCGCAGGCTCTCGTTGCCCGGGGTACCACAGACTCAAGCAATTCCCAGCCTCAGCTTCCCAGGTAGCTGGGATTACAGGCACGCACCACCACACCCAGCTATTTTTTTGGAACTAGGTCTCGCTACAGACCCCAGGAGGGACTTGAACCGTGATCCCTAGCCCCAGCCGCTTCATAGGCTGAAGCTTACAGGCACCAGCCACCATGCCCGGCCCTGCACTCATGCTTTTAGATAACCATTACCACCAATCCCAGAAGAGATTCATCATCCCTGAAAGAAATCCTATTTGTAGTCAGACCCCACTTCCCCTCCTGGCAACCTGAAGCAATGGATTAGCCAACTCTAGATATTCATGGACTCATAAAATATATGGTCTAATATGTCTGCATATTTTCTAGGGTTCTCCATGTTGTAGCATGAATAAGAATTTTTCTATTTTTAATGGTTGAATAATATTTCATTGTATGGATTTACCTCATTTTGTTTTTTCATATTTGCTAATGAATATTTGAGTTGTTTCCAGTTTTTAGCTATTGTGAATAATGTGGCTATGAACATTTTTTGCACATTTTTATTTGAATGCCTATTTGAAATTCTTTTGGGTCTACATCTGTAAATGAATTGCTGTGTTATACCCCAATTCTATATTTCATTGATAAAGGAACCACCAAACCATTTTCCACACCAGTTGCACCATATTACATTTTTTGTCATAGGTTTTTGCCAAATGAATTAGGATGCAATTTTCAGTACTAGTAAGGAAGCATTGTTGTTGTCCCTTGAAAAATAATCTGGTAATTTGAGGAACAGTGTAAGCTAGGTGGAAAAGGAATAGAACTTGAAGCCAATACATCTGGGTCCTGTTTCCAGCTCAGATGTTCAGGCAGTAAGGGCAGAATCGCTAAGATTCAGTAACTGGTGAAGGCAAGAAAGGTTCAAGACAGGGCACAGTTTGTGTGCCCTGCTTCCAGAGAATTTCTCTGGATTTTCTGCTGTTACTATAGAATCTGCTCTCCAGACAGTTTGGGAAGAAGAGTCATATAAAGCAGCGCTGGGTGCTCAAGAGAATCTGAAAGGAACAATGGATTCTAAGTCGAACATCCACACTCATCTCCATGGTGAAGATAGCAAAAAGACCCCAGAAGAAAGCTGCCAGCAAGTGAATATACTCTGTCCTGCCTTTCCCTTCACTTCGAGTTCTGGGAATCCAGGTCTCCGGTACTGAAGACCTGAGGGTGGATGTCAAGTCACATTGCCCACATCATAAGCAAAAGAGCTTGAAAAATGTCATTGACTCTTTGGTTTTATGTTTTGTTTGCTATGTTGGAAGAAATCAAGCTGTGAGGGTGTTCTAATAATTCTAAGCTGCTACAAAGAGCTTATATCTACTCGGGGGTGGTGGAGGTTAGAGTTAAGTCACTAGAATGGAAAATACTAAAGAAAGGGCTGGTTTGATGGTCCAACCACTATGGAAGACTGTGTGGAGGACCCTCAAACAATTGAAAGTGGACTTACCATTCGACCCAGTAATCCCACTACTGGGAATCTACCCAGAGGACATGAAAACATTAATTCAAAAGGACACATGAACGCGCATGTTCATTGCAGTCCTGTTTACAATTGCCAAGAATTGGAAACAAACCAAATGCCCCAAAACAGATGATTGGTTAAAAAAAATGTGGTACATATACATGATGGAATACTATGCATCAGTCAAGGTGGGCAAACACATGCCATTTGCAGCAATCTGGATGGAACTAGAAAGATTCATATCAGCAGAAATAAGTCAAAAAGGAAAAAGAGAAGTACAGGATGGTCTCACTTATATGATGGATATAGGGAAAAACAAACAAACAAATAAGAGAGAATGAAAACAACCAATGGGACTGAACCCTGGAGGGAGAGAGGAGGAGGGGGAAGAAGGTGGGGGGAGGTGAAGAGCACAAAAGATAAGAATAGTTAACATGTTAGTGAAGTGGGAAAGCCCCAGGGTACACAATAATGGGCTATTGTAATATAAATATAAATATACATATATATGCAAAAAAAAATTAGCAGATATAGGAAGAGACCAACGGGCCAAACAACGAACAACTGAACATCAACTTAACCAACCAACAAATCGCAGAAAAATGGAAGATGGAGTGACTGGAGGGGGGATATGGAGGGGTGAGGAGGGATCAATTAATGCACAAATGTGACAAATCAATAAAATGAATTTTTCAAATTAAAAAAAAACGGCTGGTTTGAGAGGCAAAATTAAGAGTTTCATTTTTATACCAATTGAATGTAAGATACCTGTGATACCCAGGCTGGAGCCAGAGAGATTTTTAAGTTTCATGTCAAACTAAAATTCATGTCACAATAAGTAAGTGGGAAAAAAAACAAAACAGTATATGATGCCACGACTGACTCCCACAGCTGGGATTTTTCTATATCCCACACACTTCCAACTTTACTATTATCCTTTTAACCTATATTGAGTAATATTAGTAGTACTAATATATAACTATACTTTTCCTACTCCTGAGGCTCTAAGTTATCACCCGTTGCCTTGCCAGTCTCAGTTCCGCTAGAGGGAGAATCACATATACAACTTTTCTGTAAAAAACCTGCGTTGACCATACACTTTAGATGAAAATTCAAACACTTATACTTTGTCCAAAACAATTTAAAGGAGAACAAACTTGAAGTACTTACTGTACCTAGACATCAAAACTTCCCAGTTTGACATGAGCTCCAGTCCCATTAAAGGGAAGCCCTTGGTGAATGGGAATGAAGAGAGTATAGAAATAGACCCTTATTTGTGCAGTCATTTATAGTCAACTGAGATGTCAACGTGATTCTTTGGGAAAAAGAGAGTCTGCTCAACAAATGCTCTTTGAACAACTGGAGAAAAAGCTCTGGAGGAAAAAACAAACCTCAGGTCTTATCTCACACCATACAAACACAAACTCAAATTGGATTAACAGCCTAAACATAAAAGCTAAAACCATAAAACATCCAGGAAAAAAGAGAAAATCTCTATAATCTTGAGATGGGGAAGGAGGGATGCTTGTAGATCAAAAGTTCTTAGTATACAGATAAGCACAAGCCACAAATAAAATATTGTTAAAGTGAACTTCATCAAATGGAAGCTTTTCTGCTTTGAAAGACACTCAGACAATGGAAAGGCAAACTGCAGATTAGAGAAGCAATGTAAGAGAAACAATTGTCTCAAGAGGCTATAACATTTTACAACTTAATGATAAGAAAGAAGTAGTCATTTTGTAAAATGGGCAGCAAAAGTTTTCAAAAGACTTCACTCAAAAGGATCTACAAATGGCCGACAAGCACATGAAATTCTCAGCACCCTTAGTCATCAGGAAAATGCAAATTAAAAGCACAATGAACTAGCACCATACACCCACTAGAATGGCTAAAATTAAAAAAGACTGGCAATGCCATATTGGCAAGAAAGTGGAGCAACTGGGGGTGTAAAATTGTGCTTTGGAAAAACAGTTTGGCAGTTTCTGAAAAAATTAAACATACACTTAACATATGACCCAAAAATTCTGCTACTAGATTTCTACCCAAGAAAAAAATGAAAGCATATGTACTCAAATTTTTTTTCTTTCTTGAGAGAAATTGTGTTAGATTAAAATACTTCTCAGCTATGTAAAGGAACACAGAAGCGATACAGGCAGCAATGTGAATGAGCTTTGAAAACCCTATTACTGTTGTTTCAGCCATTTCTCCTTGGCACTTAGTCCAGAAGAAACACCTAACAGATTCACTTATTATTAAGTCATTCAAACAACTTTCTGATAATGTTTCTCGGGGTGACTAACGAACATCTGGAAATTTGAAGTGTCCACGGCTGCTCTGTATTTGCTGTAATGGCTCAGGATGCCTTGGCACAGTTTGGAACCATAAAGAACAATAAAGTGCCTTAGGGAACTTTCCATAATGACAGAACCTCCCCAAATTTTTATTGTGGTGGTGGTAACACGAGTGCACACTTGTCTAAAAAGATTGCATTTCAGCATGCAAATATACCTCAACTAAGTTGACTTAAGCACAAAGCCAAAGATAGCTATCTTGGCATGAAATTACATCTTGTGTGTACATTCACACACAGCCACCCCCATACACTCTCTTCCTTCCTGTTCAGAGAATCATAGAACTACTCTTACTTATTCTGTTCCAGGGTTACTAATTGACTTTCAGACTAAGCCTTTACCTCCCTCTTTCCCCAATGAAAGAAACATCTATTATTTCTATACCCCACTATTCATGTATTAAGTTTTTCAGGGCAAGGGAACCACACTATACCCTTCCAGGTTTTTCTTGTGCTGGACAAGTCATCAAACAGCATTGAATGTAGGAGCAAATGGAAAATCAATTTAATAACATACGGAGAATGGTATGGAGAATGGTTGTAAATTCTAACAAATAATGGAATGGACCAGCAATATTTATCCTGAATTTAGGGACCTGGGGAGAGAGATTCCATGTAGCTGACAAGGGAATGATTAGCTCTCAGAGTAAAGATGAGATTTTCACATAGAGAGGATGTGTTCACTGATAAACCTTCACTAGAATGAGGCCCCCAGGCAAACCCAAGGAGCAGTGATTGCCTCTCCAGTTCAGAAAAGGATACAAGTTTAAGGCGTGGTGATCAGACAAGGGTAAAGTATTCTGGCAAGGATAGAGTTTCTCCTCAGTCTCCATTGCTCTCAACTCAAAACAATCTTCTTTCTTTAAGTAATGACAGTAGATGCCAGGGTGAGGAGGAGGGCAATCTCAGACCTCTGCTGACCTGTGGTTCCCATAGCAAGGTGACAAGAGGCTGAACTGATACTTTGGAGAGACCACACAGGGAATATTGGAACCCAAGTTAAACAGCATGGAGGAAGGCATCACAGCCCAGGAACACTGGTAGTAACAGCCATGATTATCAAGAAGAATGTGGTATCAGGTGCACAGGACCTTTCAGGCTGAAGATGCTTGTGAAATAAACATTTATTTGAATTTATTGAGACTTGGAGTTTTGAGGATTTCTACCATCATTAGGAAATATTAATTTGAAGATACCTTCCCTTGGTCTATATGGCCACCATTTTTAAAACATTTGTTTTTCTGATAAATATTCTGATCAGTGCTTTTGAGTTTTCTGTCATTCTTTTTTTCTGTGCCCTCATACCATATATCAGGAAATTGAGGTCAAGTAAATTGACCAGTGTAGAAATCTGGGGTTATTAAATGAAGAAACTAGGGTTTATATCACAGCTGTCTGCTCAAGCAGCCTGCCTGTGCCTGCTTGACTCACCATATACCCTAATGTGGTTACTGTAAGAGAATAGAGCTTTAGAGTGGGAATCAGGACCTCATTATATTAAGGACCAGAACAGAAGATACTATGCCCCTCCATTCCTTCCTGATGTGTAATGGACGGTAAAGAATCTTGTCCAAACATTCCCTTGATTTCACCAATACAAAGTGTGGTTCATTCCTGAAAGATTTTCAGGGAAGGAAAATCTAGAACCATAAACTTTTCTGATGGACAAATGTAACTGATTATAAAATATCTTCTTTTATCAATATGGTATATTTTTGGTGACAACTGCATGAGGTATATTTAAATAACAACACCTTGCATTTTCACATTGCAGCCATGGTGACCTCCAGAACCACAATTCAGTAGCATTTCCATTGTTCATGGGCCCCACTGTTAACTCCATCATGTCTACTTTATCACAGATGATTTATCTAAGGCCAGTGAGAGATTAGGGATGGACATGTGACCTAAGGAAGTCAATGAGTTGTGAAGAAACATCTTAAGGACAAACCTAGAAAAACCACAGGAAGAAAGAATCTCTCCCTCTCTAAATGATCACATCTGGGTGGAACACCTGGAACTTCCATGACCTCCTTGTTCCCACACCAGTCAAGAATAATAATGATAGGGATGCAGGTGGAAAAACAGACAACCTGGATCCTGATGACTCAGAATCAACTCCATGAGACTTTGTACCTCAAGGTTTCCTCATAAGGGAAATGACAGGCGTACTTACTGCCTCAACCATTTGGTTTGCTTCTATCCCCTGCAGCAGGCAGGGTCCTGACCCCTTATCCTCCCTGGGACTCTGAGAGGTTAGGTGATTGGCTATGTATCACCTTGTTAGGGTCACTGAAGCCAGTATCCCAGTCTTCTATGAGCCAGGGAAATCATTCACTCACAAGCTACTATTAAGTGACTGAAATTATCTTAACTATTTTGATTTGATGAATAGCAACTAAATACTCAAAATAATAATTTTTTGTTATAAAAAGATGACAATCTTAACCAATTTAAAGAGAAAATTCAGGAAAGTAAAGGCCTATTGAATATAATAATTCATAATATATATACTTATTTTGGGTGTTTAAGGAGAATTATTGCAATAAATTAATAGAAAATAATTCACAATCAAATTATTGCAACAAATTAATAGGAATTAATATACAGCTAAAAACATGTGGACTAATGTAATACATGACACACCACCTTCTCCTTTAGATGTACACTCAATACAAACTACAGTGTTGTTTTTTAGCATTTGTGAGAAAAACCTGCTGGGAAAGATTCATCCTCACAGTTACTCTTTTTATGCTTTATGTAAAAAAATATGAGAATCATTTCTTTCTACAGTACCAAAGTCATCAAAATGTATGTTGGATTTTTTTTTTCTCTTCAAGATGTGTGCTTTATGCTTTAACAAATGCTTGCAACAAAATTTTATCTGGCTAAATCTTCTTTTTTTCATCTTTGGAACATTTCCTACAACCAATAATTTAATCCTCTCTTGGGATGTAGAGCTATAAGGGACTCAGACATCTATTCATTTATCTTCCTTGCAGCAGGTAGATCTCTGCCTTGAATGGAGTGAATTCATGCTGCTTTTCAAGTTCCCAGAAGGCACAGGCACCACCAGTCTTGAAAATGCCTTCTCAGCACCAGGGAGCTCTTCTAGGGGCTGACATAAATAAATCTCACATTTTGCAACTTAAGCTGGTCTCATTTTTGTACTTCTACAATCGACCAGAACCTTTTTCATCTTGAATTAAATTGTAACTCCTTTGTCCAGGAGCCCCTTGATGACTCCTCACTGCTTTTGTTGAGGTACTTCTCATGTCTTATACTGCCCATCAGTCACCTAGGGCACCAAGTGACTCCCACAATAGCCTTGCCATCCAGAGGCATGAAAGCCCTCCTCAGACAGCAAGTTCTTCCTAGTTTGAGACCACATGTCCTGGTGTGCCTGTTATCCAGCACAAGTTTTAAGCATGCCCCCTTCTTTTCATCCTCAAGGTGATTTCCAGAAACTCCTGGTCTATGACCTCATACACTAATGTTGCAAGTGAAGGAGGCTGGATAGACTGACCAAGCAGGTGTATTCTACAACTAGCTATCAATATGGTGGCCAAGCGCCCCATGAAACACCTGATATGCTGCTCACACCACTGATTAAAATGTATGCCAGTATGTATGAGAAAAACACAATGTAAACCCTCTCATTGATAATTTTGTATTAAATTGAATTTTGAGTATGTAGGTCAAATAAAACACTTATTAAGATTAAATAATAGCGTTAAAATCAGTTGCCTAAATGATTTTACTTTTTTAAATGTGGCTAAAAATGTTTTAATTCCATCTGTGATTTGCTTTGTGGTTCTATTGGACAGTGCTGTTTTAGAGTTAGTAACTCATTTCCTGTATTAACTTTCCTTCTTTCCTGTATTAACATCAGGTTACCAAGGGTGGGCAGTAGCAGTGCTAAGCCATGATTCCTCCCAAATAGTGATTGCCTAGTGACTGGAGCCATTGATTGTGCCCTATCTTAGTATACCTAGATGTTACAGGATGGAAGAGGCTTTGTTCTTCAGAGGGACATTGGAGTGCCTGAGCTCTGCCTTGGAGCAACCTCAGCTCAAATCCTAAGCTCAGAGGACCTCAGATGTCGCCTCTATGAAGAAAATGCAAGCTAGCTGACCACTGGGACTTCTACAGGTTCCTTGTGAAAAGCCTTGAATCAATGGATCAACATGGAGGCTATTACAGGGTTGCATGGAAGGTCAGCAGGGGAGTAGTTAGGTGGGAATTCTTGATTTGTCTTTCAAATCATACCACATGTCTGCCCATTCCCAGTCAAAATTCCCAAAGTCCCATACTGATATGATCAACATATCAGTACAGTGAGTGATTATTTGGCTTAACAAAAATACTTAGGAACAGAAGGGACTCTGAAATTGAGAGATAACGAATACATCCTAGTTCATCAAGAGAAGATTGTTTTACAAACAATCTTGTTTTACAACAGGATAGTTTTATAACAATTGTTTTACAACAATCTTGGCCTCCACATGTGAAGAATGTCATAAGATGGATGGAACAGTCCCCCAATAGCAATCTTGTAATTGGGAGATTCATTTCTGTCCACTGACTTCACATTGTAATGATCACACATCCTAAAACAACAACAAATTGGTCCAATCATCCTGGGTGGTATTTCATTTTATAAGAAAATTTATAAACACAAATGAATTCCCAAGACATGCCATATGAAAATCAGGTCAACTGAGGCAGACCTTTTTTCAACTGAGGCAGAAATGTTTTTTAGATGACCTTCATCCCCTCAACCCAGTCCCAAAAAGGCAAGTGATTAACATCACAAAGCCAGCACTTTGCTTCTATGAGACCCACTGGATTAGCAGACAAGCTGACTCCTTGGGTATCTAGGTATGAGTGAAATGTGAGTGAGCCAACTTCTAGGTCTTTAAGTGGCTTCTAGGAGATAGAGGAAATAGCAAAAGGAAGTGGGACTCCGGAACACCCATGTCCAGAATGGAACTAACAGACCAGCAAGGACTGAGTCAAGGCCAAAGGAATTAGAGGACCTTGCTTAAGAGGTCATTGGAGAGCTAACAGCTCAAACAGCTCACATCCAGCCTTACCATGTATGGACCCTATGCTTTCTGTTGCTGTGCATTTCCTTGATCTTAGCTATCAGTGAACTCAAAGGAGCTGGAAAGCTCCTCATTTTTAGTGAGTTGTTTCTCCCGGCTCCACAAAGAGTTAACCAAATGGAAACAGAGCACATGCAGGCCTCCACTACTGACATATGGCTGTTTCTTGGTCAAGCATAAGGCCACAAGAAGGAGGACAAGGCATCTAAAAAGTATGAACAAGGTCGTCTCCCAAAGCTTGAAACTTATTTATGTTTCATAGCACAGGGGTTGCTTTAATGTTTAAGACTGGATAACCCATCTCTGATCAGAGGTGATTCATCAGTCTACAATGATGTAGCAACTTGACGCACTGATTCAAGGCTATGTCAAAAGACAACAGTTAGAAGGGGGTTTAAGATGGGATGAGAAAGAGTGAAACACAGCATGAATGAGAAGAAAGGGTAAAGAAGGAAAATAAAAGGAAACAGGGAGAAACAATAATGGGGGAGATAGAAAGATAACAAGGCAGAAAGAGAAGAGGTATAGGAGCAGAGGATCAACAGGTCCTGAAATGGGTGTTAATGGAAATATAAATGGTTCCCATCACAGCTTGTTATTGAACTTTCCCATCTGACTGTCTCCCAGGATTTGAAACTTACCCATGTTTCATAGCACATGGACTGCTTTAGTATTTAAGACTGGATAGCCCATCTCTGGTCGGAGGTGACTCTTCAGTCTATGATGATGTAACCATGTGACCCACTGATTTGGATCCAATTAAAGCAAGAGATGAAACATCAAAACTTATACTTCATGTAAGTGTCAAGGTTATCAACCTGGGCAGAACCTCCATGAGGGCAATCTATCTGTTCCTTCAGCCCATCCACCTGTCCCTTCAGTCCATCTTTATTGCTGTCCAGCAAGGAGACATTCTAAATTGGGTAAATGGAGGTGACATATATGACAATAAATGTCAGAGCTAGGATTTGTTCTAGAAGTCATCTGACTTCTTGAGAGCCAGAGCTCTATAGCAGCTGCTGCATTTCTGTTCAGAGGAAACAAGAGGGTCTTTATGAGAGTTTCAGTTAGTGATCAAAATCAGACTTGTCTCCACTTTGTGCCTAAAGACCAACACAAGACCTCACTGACAAATGGGTTATCATCTGGCTCTGAAGAAAATTCCTCTGTCCCAGTGGTAACATGCTGAGGTTACAGCATCAGTTTTACCACTTTCCCAGGAATCTGAGAAAGGTTTTGGGGTTTGAGTCATGCCTCTCCCCAAGGATATTCCCCAGGTCTTTGGAAAAGGCCCCATATTCCCGATGAGAATTGGATCCTAGTATGTCAATAGTAAATAAAAATGCAACCCAAGGACATACATACAACCTCCAACCCAATCAAACACTGAATTCTGACTCCAGCCTGGGTAGAGACCTGGTTTGTCACTGAATCTACAGTGGGACATCATGAAAAAGTTCAACCCCTTACACCTAAAGAACAAAACAAGGCCTCACTGCCAAGCTTTTCAAAAGAGATGAGATTGCCACCGCATCCAGAGTCACCATGTTGTCCTACAAGCCCTCATAATGCAGCAAGCCCCCTTCCAGGGTGGTCTATTCCTCTCTGAAAGAGGAAGTCCTTTCTTCCAGCCCCTTCACACGTCTCATAGACCTGAAGGTCCTGAGTAGCTCCAGTTCTCCTAGTTCTGCAGAGGGCAGGCATATACATAGCCACTGGGCTACCCAAGACCAGGAGCCTAAACAATACCCACTCAGACCAGCTTTTAAAAAAAGTTCCACCACTTCCACCACTTCCACCACTCCCCCAGCAATCCCACGGGACACACTTCTCCTGAAGTACCCACAGACAAACAGAAGTGGTCAAGGCAAAAGTTGGTCTTCTTCTGATGGCCTTCTAGACTAATCCACGGGAAGACTGTGACCTCCTTCTTCCCTAACCCAACCCCAGGTCCTGAGGCATTGTTATGGTCTCCTGGTCCACGACAGCACTTTTTCTGGGTTGTTTTCTCATGTCAAAGAGTCCACGCATTAACTGACTGAGCTTCTTTAATATTCCAAAATTCTCAATGGATTTTCATCTTTGGCATTTGGGAATAAGACATAGAAATTCTCTGGAGATACTAAGATCATTCATTTTATATATTTTTCATAGCATTTTGTTGACATGTTTCTAAATGAATGGCTACAGTAAAAAGGAGTGAAACATAAGCTTATTTCCTTTTGTTATAAAGTGAAAATATTACTGTTTAGCAAAGAACTATGACCTACAGCAAATACTCAAACACTGGAAAATAGCAGCAACTGCTTTTGGATGGTATCTGAAAAACACAGCATTCTCCCAGCAGGGTTAACAGCACTGCTCTTGCGCAGTTTAAGGGCATATTTTGCTTCCAAACTCATTGCTTCCTATAACCCCACTCAATGCAATTACACAAAGTACACTGTGCATATGAACTTATTAGTATTTCTTTTATTGCAAGAATGACTCACTATTAGCAGGAGACAGGGCAAGAACACACACTACCGCTACTTCTGTAAGACTGACTTAGTAAGTAATGGCGGCATCTCTCCTAAGTGCTCTTGTTCTGGTTTCTGGAAATGTCAACCTGACCCTTTGAATCAGCTTGTCATTTCTCCCTGTTCCTGCTCTCCACCTGATGTCAGTAGACTCCTAACTAGTAATCTCTCCACACTGATAGTTCAGTTTCAGTCCTCACATGAGAATTACTATTGTTTTTTCCATTTTTCCAGTATTTCTCTGATTTTTATCTGTGGGAATTAAGATTTAGAAAAACAAACTTTCCAAGAAGAGCTAGGAAGGAATTTCTAAATAAATACCACTACTCTTTAGCAGGTCAGAGGCAGTGACTCCAAGTGAACCACACAGGTTTTTTTTCTAATACCCAAGCTCTTAGCTGATGATAGAGAAGGCAATTTGAGCCCTCCTATTACATAAAATCCAGACTGTGTCTCTGAGACTGTGCACTGACTAACTTGCTTATGTAGCTCATTGACTATCTATTCAGTGTCAGGCAAGCCTGAGGAACATGGAAATGAGAAGACATGACTCCAACACTGGCACCTCCAGAATGGAGGCAGCAGTGGAGACCAGGTCAGCACTGAGCCCTTGCTCATGGAACTGGAGTGGTGGCAACAGTGATACCAGGTTGATGCTGTCTGGAACCATCTGTGACTTTTCACAGAAAATGACAGCTTGGTTGACTCTAGAAGAGACAAGTTTTCAGATGGAAGAGGAAGAAGAAGCAACTCCATGTGTAGGGCCCAGCCAGCGCAGAGCATAAGGGCAAGTGCACAATGTGGCAGTCAAAGGCACAAACGGAAGTTCTTGTCTCCCACACTGGGATGTCTCCCCTCTACCCCTTGGTTATTGGGAGCCCTTCTTTCTGGTTCTTTTGAGGGATGATTGACAAATAAAAATTGCATATATTTAAGGTATGCATGATGATTTGATGCTATACATGGTGAAATAATTATCACCAAGAAGCTAATTAATACACCCATAGTTAGTTACTGTGTATGGTGGGGAGGGGGTTGTAAGAAAGGCAACTATAACAAAATATCATACATTAGGTGACTTAAAACCACAGAGAGGTACTGTCTACCATTCTGGAGACTAGAAGGCTGAGATGAAGGTGTCAATAGGACCGTACTGCCTCTTTAGTCTCCAGGGAAACATTCTTCTTTGCCTCCTCCAATTTCTGGAACTTCAACTATTCTTGGTTTGTGGCAATATCATCCCATCCTTTGCCTCTACTCTCATGTGGCTCTCTCCCAGTTTTAGTCTGTCTGTACAACAGGCCCCCTTCTTAATAAGGACACCTGTATTAAGGCCACCACATTTGTTAATACAGTCACATCTGCAGAAATTATTCCTAATAAGACCATGTGCACAGGTACAGAAGGGAGGACTTCAGTATAGCTTTTCAAGAGAGGCAATTCACTGCCTCACACCAACAGAGCCACTAGGTCACCACAGGCTGAAGGTGAAGAACACCTCCTGGCTAGAGGAAAGGGGACAAAGACAACAGATAAATCTGGAATGACAGGAACAAAATGAAAATCAAGATAAAGGCTGCCATCTTCAGCTGTCTTCCACCCCCAGGATGTTTCAAGGGCAGCTTGAAAGTGGCTTCTATTTCATGCACTTCCCATTGACCCAAACCAGGCCACAAAGTCCCATGGGAAGCTAGGGATGTACAGGAGCTTTGGGTATTGCATGTTCAGTGTGAGTATCCGCTGTGTCCTTCTGGGCATCCTTATTCAAGCATCCAGTGTTTATTCCTCAGGCAACAGGAAATCACTAGGTGTGAAATAGAGGCAAAGAGGACAGTCATGCAAAGGAGGAACTGAAACAATTCAGGAGATCAGAAGATGCAGTGAGATGCTATGGGGCCTCACAGAGCATGGGAACATTGTGTTTGATGCCAGTTTGGAGAGTTGTTTGGTTCAGAGAGCAGAGTCCTTATGTTATCCAACAGGGTGAAGGGCACCCCAAACCCCCTAAACCTGTCTGCTCTAAATAGGTCTGCCATTCACGGCTTCAAGACAAAACATAGTCTAGCGTATAAGATCGTCAATGGAAAGGAAACTTAATGCAATTAGTGTGCAACAGAGAGAAGGAAAAAAATATAATTTTCAAATCAAATACCCTCATGGATAGATAAATGCCCAGTCAAACAGAGTTAACCTAAAAAAAAAAACCTCTAGAAGCCAAAACCTTGCCACATTTTTAGGAATCTAGCCATAGGAAAGGGGCCAAAGGCAGAAAACAAATCTGGAATGACAGGAGCAAAGTCAAAACCAAGATAAAGGCTGCCATTTTCAGTCACTCCCCAGGTCCCTCATTCATGTCTGTTTCAAGTGTATTATTCTATGCCATGTCCCCCAAGTCCCTGGAACAAGTCCAAGGCCAAGAAGCAAGCATAGCTTCTTCATGTGTCTTTCTGCTCATGTGCCTCTTCCAGGTCCTCTACTTCCTTCTCTCTGCTTCTTCTGCTCCCTTCTCTCAGTCTTCCCTTGCTTCTTCTCCTCCTTGTTCAGCTCCACCCCTCCTTGGGTGGCACTGAGAACTTGGAAACTCCTGTTTCCCTACTATACTTATGTTACCTCTTTCGGTGGCAAGCAGCCACAAAGCAAAGATTATTAGTTATATCAAAAGGGCAGATTAATTATTTTTAAAAGGAAGGGGAATTAAGGATGACACAAGTGGGCAGAAAGAGCTGCCCCTGAAAGGGACAATTTTGTTTAGAGTCCCCTGCATAGTCCTAGGCTGTTAGAGAGATGCCTCTTACCAGGGAAGACATGGCACTGACAAAGTCTTCCCTTTGAGGAGGTTAATCCCTTGGTGGGATGGTTAACTGCTGTTAAATTATTTTTAGAGTTGGCTCCTAAGGACTTTTTTCTATATTTGGTTTGACTAGGTAGATTTGAATGGCTTGGCAATTCTTTTACCATAATCCTTATGCTCCACATCCCCCTCCCAGCCTGCACCTCTGAACACTTTACTTTCCTATAGCTGATTTAATGACTATGTTAATCATCTCTACCCCAACTCCAGCTTCTGGCCTGTGTGAACCAATTTCTGGTGTTGTGATACCACCTTCACAAATGTTCTACTCTTAGCCTCCATCATATTAATAAGAAGGGAGAGGAGGAAAAGAGTGCAGAAAATTTTCAGAGGAAGAATTGGATAGCTAGACAGGAAGAAAGAAAGAGGAATCAGTTTTCTGACTTAACAATCATTTCACATCAGGATGTTAAAGGATCCAAGTACATTTGGCTTCAGAAAAATACTTCTGAACAGTTTGCAGTCTGAGAAGGCAAGCTCTCCACAGCCAGATCATTCCCTCAATGTGTCTGTTTAATAGATCTCACCAGAACAAAAAAGCTTGGGGAGGAGAAAAATGTGCAAACTCAAACCAAAAATATCTTCTTGAGACTTTCCCCTTTTGCAAAAGGATCATGGAAAAAGGAGTGAATTTTGGAAACACACACTGAGTGGCATCATATTTCTACATTGATGCCAGTTCTGTAGTAGTTTAAGAAGTTCAGCACTGTGTCTGGCAGAGGCAAAATAAACAACAACAACCTGCAAAGTTCTCTATGTAGCCAAGCTGGAAGTGGCCACTTCTACAGATAGGTGTGTGCACTCTGAGATTCCCAAGGTGCCTGCAAGCTCAGCTCCTAAAGAAAGGGCCCACTATCCATTGCCAAACATTTGCACAGCTCTTCCTGGGGGCAAGTTCACCAACTGGGCTTCCCATCCTCCAATTACAATGGGAAAGTAGTTGCTTTACTTCTTGCTCAAAGATTTTGGAAACATAACACTGGATGGAGTCAATTTTTTGAGGGTCCTTTGGCCCCTGAAAGCCAAGAAAGCCTCCTAGGCACAAAGTTCATAGGAGAAGAAGGGAGGGACTGTGGTAGGACTCTTTACTTCAAAAAACACTGTCCTCAGTTCAGCACTGTGTATGGTGAAGACCACTGCCACATGCGTTCTCTGTCACCTGGTCTTGTTGTAATAGAATGATCGCCAGAGAAGAGGGAGCTTCTAGGTTCCTAAGGAAGGGTGGAGGTGAGCAGCAAGGAGAAGCTGAAGAGAAAACTGGGAGAGGAAAGGAGAGCAAGAAGGAGACCTGGAGAAGACCTACAGCAGAGACATATGAAGAAGCTGCTCTTGCTTCTTGGCCTTGGGCTGGTAACTGGGACTTGGTGGACATTCAAGGAGACACTTGACACAGACATAAAAGAGCTGTGAGGAGGTTAACAATTGCAGCGTCTACCTTTATCTTGATTTTGATTTTGCTCTTTTCCTTCCAGACTGGTCTAGCCCCCTCTTGCCCCTTTCTTATGGGTTCCCACCAGTAGGTACTTTAGATTTGTGGCAAGTTTTCAGGTCTCAGTGGCCCTGCTTTGGACCAACCTGTTTGCCAGGTCATTAATTCACAAGTTGATGGGTGCTTTCAGGTGTTTCGTAAGTAAACTTTAATCTATTCTTTTTCTTCCTTTCTGCACACTAACTGTATTAAAGTTATTTTCTACCAAAGATCTAATGCATTAGAGCATGTCTTGTCTTGATGAGGTAAATGGCAGAATCTTTTCAGAGAAGGCAGTTTTGGGGGTCCTAGGGTATACTTCACCCTTTCCTGTAAAAATGCTGTAAGCCAGAAAGTCAGCATCCACTTTGTTATGTCACTGACCTTATCAGAGTCCTCTGGTATCATACTATTCCCAGAGGAGTTGTGGGAACTACCCTCTACCCAGTCAGACCAATGCTTTCTGCTCCACTGGTCCAAGTAAACACCTTCTAAACTAAACCAAGACCTCTGCCTCTCTGCCCCACCCCCACTACCCCCCCCACACTCCTTTTCCCACCCCTATTCAGAGCAATCGCTGAGTTTGGAAGCTCCAGCAATGTTCTCTCAATATTTGAAGGAATGTCTCAGCTTAAAATGCCTTTATCCTTTTCCTTTTCCTTTTCTTTGCTGCTCCAGTCATTGAAATCTTTCCTTGTCACCTGCCTGAGGCTTAACTGGACCTCATCCTCCAGAATAAAGAGGATGTCAGGAGAAATTCAGGACAGAATCAGGACATCAAAGCCTGTCAGAAGGAGGCCAGGGTGATGATCCTGCTGGAGAAAACAGGTGTGGAGCCCCCTCCCTACCTGGACCACAAGTTTTTCAAGAATAAGGACTTAGTGGGTTCTGCTCAGTTCCTTCCCCTGCTCAGACCACATAGAGTGCCTGCTGGGCATTTGGAAAGTGGCCTGTGACTGAAAGAATGCTTTCTGCATGCCTGATGGCATGCAAGTAGTTAAAACTGAAGACCAAGAAAGGACACCTGGCTTACTGTGGACTCAGACTGGGTGCATCTGGGGGAGGGCACAGTTGGGTAGGTTTCTCCAACAAAGATTGATAGAACAGATTGCAAATGCCCATTAGGTCCCATTTGCCTTCCATGGAGGCAGAAATTGTTAACACATTTAATCACACACACAAACACACACTCAAGGTTAATGATTTTTAAGATCTTCTGCAAAGTGGAAACTCTTCAGCAACGCCTCATTTGCACTGATGAGAGAGTATCTGAAACCCTACAAAGCTCCAGGGTTTATATCAGCGAATCTCAGACCTTTTAATCTTGGAATCCCTTGGCACTTGTAAAAGACAGAAGGGTGTAGAAGTCACATCCATTAACATTCACCGCTGGAAAATTTTTAATGAGAAAATGTTATTTTTAATTATGAATGCATCTCAAATATCAATAGCAACATGGTTATATAGTAATGTAAATAAATATATGGTTTAGGCACAAATCAAGTTTATGAAGACTGACTCTACTGTCCAAAATAAGTCATTTAGGCCAGGCACAGTGGCACGTGCCTGTAAATGGCAGCCTAGGAAACAGCAGCGGGAACCAGGGATCACAGTTAGAGTCCCGTCTGAGGCAACATAGCGAGACCTAGTTCCAAAAAATTAGCTGGGCGTGGTGGCGCATGCCTGTAATCCCAAGTACCTGGGGAGCTGAGGCTGAGGATTGCTTGAGTCCGTGGTATCCCGGACATGATCCTGAGGTTCCATGGGCAAAAGTAGCAAGACCTAGTCTCAATAAATAAATAAATAAGTCATTTGTAGGGAAGTGAGTGGCATTATTTCCCATGTTTGCAAGTCTCTTCAGTGCCTGGCTTCATATACGACAACTCAAGTCTCACATTTCAGTCTCTTGTGATGCTTTGTTGATAAATCTGAAGACAACCCAGTCTTTCAGACACATGGTTAGAGATATTCAGTAGGTATTTCAGATCACTATAGATACCCTTTTTGATAGTATATTAATCTTAGCATATGCTCATTTTTTAAGGATTAAAAAATTTAACAGATTTTTCGAGTAATCTTAAATTCCCAATAAACTGAGAGGCAAATGCAAAGATTTCCCATCTACCCCCTAATCCCATGCACTTAAAACCTCCCCCTGTGGTCATTTCTTAAAGGTTAGTTGCAATGCAGAATATGAAATTATATCAGTGACCTTTCACACTTTATTATATTAAAATCCTGTCGACCATTTACCCTTTGGATAGATCTTTCACCCAAACATGAATTGGAACCATTTTGCATTGGTCATTTGGAAAATACCAGTTCACTGAGTTAGGCAGATCTTCAGATATTGTCAGAGTATATTTACATGGAGGTCAGGGCCCTGCTTGCTCATGCAGAGCTGGTGTTCATGGTCCTTGGTGTTGGTAGGGCCAACATCCTTATAGGGGCAACAGGATCATACAAAGAAGCAGACAGGGAAATAACATAGAAAGATGCCCAGTGTTTCCTTCCAGATTTTGCCTAAGAACCAACATGGGCCCTGAATTCTGCACCCAACATGGAAAGCAACAATGAAGCCCAAATGAAGAATAAATGAAGATGGATGAATGATGCATGAGAAAGAGCTCAGAGATGATAGAAAGGAGTTTTCCTTTCTAGATCTCACAGAGTTGATTTTATTTTTCCAAAGCAAGCCACTCACAAAGAATTGTTTTTTAACAGTAATTATTTGCAACATCAAATAGCAAACCAGAAACAAAATTTTAGCAGGCCCCTTACAAATCATCTCATAAGTTGATTTTTTACATCTATTACAATTTCAAATACCTTGTCATTGTAACAGAAATCTCCTCATTAAAATATAATTCCCTTATATGGCTCTTTAAAACAGTCCTGCTCCATGATGGACAGTAGAGTTCACAAATCCTTTTTCAGGGTTATAAGTCTGCTCCTGGGAAAATGCTAATTCCCTGAAGTCTTTTTTCTTCAAGCTCTACAGGTCTGCAGGTGATCCAATCCCAAATTTAAATGCCCAGGTGCATGATTTCATATGTGCTTTGAATAATGGTATCTGCTCTCAGGAAATCAAACAGAATTAGGAAAAGCAGGGATTTTCATTTTGTATTAGTGACATGATCACTCACACAGTATACCATTTTAACAATCCAGCATTGTGGAATTAGAAATCATTCCACAAATCCACCATAGAATTCAGGGCTCATTTTCTTCCACTTGCAGGGGGTCAAGGAAATAGGTGCTCTAAAATGCAGGCAGCATCAAGGTAAATGTACCAAATATTTGTTCTGTAAAAAAAAAATCATGTATCTTTTCCTTAGAGAAGAGAGACAATATTGAATTTTAATTTCATAGTGTTGGAGATGCTGGTTCTAAATCAAGAAAGTCAAGTAACTGAAACATAATACATTGAAGCATCAAATCAGAGAGAAGCATGGAAATGAAATTACAATCAATGACCAAATATATTCTCTGCTACTCACTCATTGCAGAATTGACCTAACCATTTTCCTAGACATCAAAACCTGCTTTCAGGTTTATGCAAATACCTTGGGGCCCCACATTTCAGGAGGGGCTCTTTAGAAAGTCATGGATGGTAAAGGATCCCAGTTCCATGGTCATAGCCAGACTGTATGTTCCAGCCATAGTCAGTTCCAGCCAGACTGTACCATAATCTCTTTCATGTTCTTGGATTTTTTTTTTTGCACCTGCCTGTTCAGGACTGTCTGAGAGGTGGGCGTTTGAGCCCACAGAGCAAGGTGCCATGAAACTCTCCAAAGAGAGATTGTAGAGTATAAATGGATGAGGGGATCCTTTTGAAAGGCTTTTACTGCATCCCCAAAGCCTCCCACCCTTGCTAGCATCTGCCTGTTATACACTTAAGCCTGGTGAATGAGACTTTTACAAGACTCTTGCTAACCATCATCAACTGCATCCTCCCACTGCTGCTGAAAGCCTGACATTTGGTATCTCTGTCCTTCTCATTGTCCTCTCAGTGATATGCTTCCTCATGAGTCCCCTGGTGCCAATATCCCTGGGTCTGGACCTCCTCATTTCTGTGTCTCAGCAGCCAGCAAGTGTACCATTTGAGGCAACAGCTGGGTCCTCCAAGAACCTCAAGTTCTCAAGGACCCAAGAGGAGGGAACTCCATTTTTTAAATCCATAAACTCTTCCCTGAAAGGTTTCCTAGTCCCAAAGGTTAAGTTAGCCCTGCCCCTGCCCTTGCTCCACTCTCACTCTGGCCATCAGCAGAACTTTCAGCTTTTTCAGCATTAGAAGGAAGAACAACTATAATAGATTTCAAAAAGCCAAGAGCCTTTGGTGGAGCCTTGGACTGTGTGGTTGGGCAGGGATGCCAAGCATGCTCATAGAACACCTGGTAGCCTCACCAAATAACTGTTATCTATACTGGCCTTGCACCAAGCTCAATGACACACTTTTTATATATATTTACAAATTTCTGCCTCACAAGAATGTTATGGGGGTAGAAGAAGTGCTATAATGTCTGTCTTAAAGAGAGAGGTTAATTCATTAAGATGAGTGATTTTTTTTTTAATGAGCCAAGGAAGGGGATATAGGAACCTCCAGTTTTTAGTGAGTGGTTCAGATGACTTGTGACTGGCATCCATGGAGTAGGGGAAGCAGTCTAGTGAGATCTGATATGTGGGATCTGACTCTATATCCAGGTAGATAGCGTGAGATTTGAGTTCAGTTGTAGGACACCCAGTGAGTATTTGAGAATTGCTTGGTGTGGGGAAAAATTCCATGCAAAGTAATTGGAAGCAGAATCCTAGGAATTAAGAAGCTTGTCCAAACAGCTCAGCCAGAAAGTGGCAGAGCTAGGACTTTAAGTAGGATGGTCATCCTCCTGAGTCCAGGTTCCAGGGCTGGCCCAGATTCAAGGATGATGAAGTGAGAGAACGGAATTCATATTTTCTATTTAAACTCAACCATTATTTCTTTATAAGAAAAGCTCCAATTCTTATTTTAATCATTCATTTAAATGATTAAGCATGTATTAAGCACTTATGCTCTGGGGATTAAATACTTTAAGAAGTTAAGCAAATATTATAAATAAATAAGCCATTATCCTAAAATCACAAATAAGATATTTAATTCAGGAAAGTAGTTTAAACCTCAATGGAAGTTTCCCCAAGAACAGACAATCAACAGTGACTCAGCCTGGGTCTACACAGCAGGGAGTTCTGCCTCATTGCCTCTCCTGAGTGCACAATGACCTGCTTTGTTCAAATAAATTCTAAGGCCTGATCACCATTTTTTAAGCAATGTAATTAGTTCTGAGTGATGAAGCTATAAGTTGGATAATTGCCTGTTAAAATGAAATGTTTTAGAAGCGAACAAAACATGTAGATGAATATGAGGGGAGGAGGTAAAAATCTGCCACCCCAAAATAAGTATTTTTGGTAAAAGGTAGATTTCATGGAAGGAGCTTTGAAGGATGAGTGGCGATTATATTTAAAAATACAACTTAGCTAACTTCTCTCTGTAAACATGTGTCCCAACAAGACCTTATCACCTCATGTCTCTGGAAAAAACAGAACTTACTTCTGCATGTCTTTTTTTACTATGTCTTCATTGGTAAACTCCTCAACTAACTGTCTTTCTTCACCTGGCTTGTTTTGGTAGATATGCCATGATTAAGTTTCATTTTGCTTTTTCTCTTATCAGTCTATCTGACGCATGTTTAATTGTTCGACAGCCTAGAAGAACTCTGAGGGTACAGGGTGATTTCTTTTTGACCCTGACAAATAAGTTGGGTAACTGCATACTGGGGACAAAGAATATCATCAAATCTCAAGTCAGCAAATATTTGCTGAGCAATTTAAACATGCAATAACTGTTAAGAGGTGTATAAAGATGAGCTGGGGATATTCCTGATCTCAAGGCACTTACATAAAAAATTGGAAAAATTGGAAAACAGGAAGATAAGCACAAAAGTAACAGTAAGATAAATTAGGTTAATAATATAATGACAGTTGCAGACAACGTACTATTAATAAAAATGCTCCTTGCCTTCACCAGAAGGAATAGGTCTCATATAGTTTGGGGCTAAAGTATAATCTTGAGGGACTTTGTGGGCAGTGAAATGTTGTGAGCATGCATATCTCCTCTTTTACCCTCTTCCCACTAGGGCAGCTTGAGGTTGCAAGTTCAAGTCTCCACTCCACCTTCACCAGAGCCTGGTGGACTAACACTGGTTTAGTTGGGCCACAGTTAGAATTCACTGCTGTTGCTTCCAGTTCTGTCCAAACACTTCTACTGTCTGGGCAGTTCTGGAATGACCAGGAGAGGGTATGGACTGCTAGCAGGATTGGCACAGACACTTCTGCTAGCAGTGGAAACCCAAAGAAACTCAGTCTCTTGTTAGAGAAGCCAATAACCTCTGGAATGTGAGCTGAAGAGGGGTGGGATGTTTGACCTCCATGGGAATGTAAACAGAATGCTAATCTAGAAGGGACACCAAATAGAAGGAAGTAGAAAGCAATCAATTCATAAATAACTAACCTACTGCCTACATGGATTGCATGATGAAAAGGCTGTTTGTTTAGTAGGAAAGTTAAAGACTAGACGTACTTTCTAGGCCCCTAACGAAAGCTGAAGTATGAATAATTTCTGCTAATTTGTTCACCGACACTTACATGTTATGTTCAGATAAATGATATCTTTCTTTTCTAACAGTCAGGACAACATCCAGGTTCTTTACTACATTTGACTGTGACTTTAAAAAAATCATCCATACAGATTTTGGAATCTTAATATGCACAGATAACAGCAAATACACGAATTGATGATCTTTAAATCTCACCATTTATTTACAGTTTTATTCCTAAAAAAAAAAATCATAACAGTTTTGCAGGAATGTCTGTAATGTGATATTATGTATCTATTTTGTTTAGTGTGGCACCTCCAAGTCAAAGCTTTCATGTTTTAATGAGTAATTTTCATATAAAGTAATGAATTCATATGAACAATTAATGAGTGATGTAACTTTATGGATAGTCAATTCATGATATTTTATAATATGTACTTGAAATTTTTCTGTAAAAGTTAGTAAAACATGTTTGAGTATATAGTTCCTCAGAGTACTTATGAAATGTTATTAAACTGGAGTTACTGAGCTTATGGGCAACATTTTCATCTGAATTAATATGATTCAGCCTGAAGGCAAAAGGACATATTAAACTAAGACTCCTTGGAGAAATGGGTAATTCCAGAATTGGCGCAAGAAAGTACAACATGAGCCTGGAGCAGCTTGCTATGCCAAAAAGTCAGGAGAGTAAAGATGTCATCAACAGGACACAGGAGGCAGTTGAAGGACCCACAGTCAAAGGGGGGACCACTAGATCATTGAACTAGAATAAAAATTACGTAGTCTGTGAAAACAATAAAAACTCATATATCCATACTGATTAAATAAGTAGGTGAAGCAAAGTGAAAATAATCCATTGCAGTAAAATGCTAAGTAACAAATACAGCAAAAACAATAGTATAAGAAAAATCTCTAACTACCATTGTAATGATTAATTCAACCATCATTGTAATAACTAATTCAAGGAAGATTGATACATGGCTTCACTGAACATGTGAAAACAATAGGATATTTGCATCATTTCAAAGAATTTCCCAACAGATTGTTTTCTAATTTACAAAGGGGGGGGAATAGTGATTTCTAATAATGAAACCTGATAGACATTTCCACAATCAAGAATCAAAGTCAATAATATCAGTAATGGGACAAATACACATATCATATGCTTTCCATTGTGATATACTGGGAAGAAAACAGTATCACTTGCATGATTTTACCTAAAAAGTATGATTTTTAGGCCGGGCACGGTGGCTTGTGCCTGTAAGCTTCAGCCTATGAAGTGGCCAGGGCTAGGGATTGCAGTTCAAGTCCCGCCTGAGCCCCGTAGCGAGACCTAGTTCCAAAAAATAGCTGGGCATGGTGGTGCGTGCCTGTAATCCCAGCTACCTGGGAAGCAGAAGCTGGGGATTGCTTGAGTCTGTGGTACACCGGGAAACAAGAGCCTGCGGTTCCACGGGCAAAAATAGCGAGACATAGTCTCAAGAAAAAAAAAAAGTATGATTTTATATAGCAATGAGAAAACATCAGACAAAATCATGCTAATTCACAAAATAACTGGCCTTTGATTTTTCAAAAGCAATGACATGAAAGATAAAGACTGAAGAGTTGTTCCAGATTAAAACTGAGTAGAAAACCATGACAAGGAAATAACCATATGTGATTTTGGATTGGACTGGTGGGGGTGAGGGGGCAGATGGAGTTTGCCATAAAATTGTTCAAACAATTGGAGAGATCTAAATAGGGGTTCTGTAGTGGATAATTGTGTTGTAGCAATAGTAAATCTTCTTCTGAATTTGACATATGTGCTGAGGCTGTGCAACAGATTATTCTTATTCTAACAAATACGTGCCAATGTTTTTAGGGTTTAAAGAAAATGATGTCTGCACCCAATTCAGCTGGTTTAGGAATAGGAAAATGTGGCAAAATGTTAACAATTGGTAAATATGTGTGAAGTACATGCAAAGTTCTTTGTACTATTATTGCAACTCCTATGTACATTTGAAAGTATTAAATGATGACTTGATTTCCATTCCTGATGTTATACCATAAGTCTTGAGTATATAATATTCCTTTGATGGTACTAACAGTTACTGTTGCAGGAAAGTCTGCTGGTTCTCATCTCTGCCCTGTGTATTCTACATTACAATGTCTTGTTTCATTATCCCCACAATACAGTTAGGGGATTACTATTGTCCCAATTTCATGGAGAAAAAAAGTGGAGATTTAAAAAGGTTAAATAGCCAGGTGTGAAGGCACGCACCTGTAATCCCAGTCACCTGAGAGGCTGAGGCTGGGAATCACTTAAGTCCACAGGTTCAAGATACCTCTGGGCAACATAGTGAGACCTAGTCTCTATAAAAAATTTTTTTTTAATTTTAAAAAAGCTTAAATAATAAGCTAGTCAAAATTCACACACATACACACACACACACACACACACACACACACACCCTCAAGTCACCTGAGCAAACCTGTATTTGTCCAACTAATACCAAGGAATTTAACTTAGAAAAAGTTATGTACTGGATAATATATGAGTGGAAACTTCAAATGTGGTTGCCTGGTTGACTTGTACTTTTATGCTATGAGAAAAACATGCCCTGCCTTGGTGTTGCTGTGCAAGGAGTCTGAATTCTGTGGAGTAGGATGGACTTAACTCACAAGCTTGGAAACAAACCCACTTGAGCCCAGATTGTATCAATCAGCACCAACCCAACCTCTGGATGCTTATTACTGAGTTTAAGCACCATTTTATTCCATAGCACAGTGGTGGTAACAGGTAACTGATAATAGCTAACAGATCTGGAATCACACTGGAATCACAAAAAATAATAACAGAGCCTGGATCTTCAACCCTCCAACTTACTGTGATGTCTTCCACCACTTCTACATTAAAGACCTTCTCAAATATGGATAGTCTGCTATTTATTATGAACCCAGAAGATGCCCAAGATACTTTCTGAAACTATATAAAAATTGACTATAGCAAATATCATGAAAATGTTTAATCTGCATATTTTAGTAATTGATGACCATGACGCATTTTATTAATCTTTCTGTTTACCAGCTTGGTGGATGGGACTGCCATTTTTCAGCTTCAATAATCATCAGAAATATTCAATATACATAGATTTTAGGTGGTGTGTGTAGTGGTATTGTTTGAATAATCACCAGTGTCTAATGTCAGATGGAAAAATCAATTCTGAAAAACAAAAACCTGGGTGCATTTTCTAGAAAGAATTTTTACTCATCTGTGTCCTAAAACTAAGGAGAGCAGATTTCATTGAATGCTTAGATACTATGGTTAAAGTCTTACTCAGAACCCAAGAAGAAAAAATACACCTGTTCTCAAATTTTAAATCCAAAGCAAATTTACAATTTCAATCTAAACATAAGTTGAATCCACTAGTTTTTTCCAATTACTAAAAAAGTATCCTTACATTTTACTAAAATCAAGAAAATATTTTGTTACAGTCACACAGAATTTTTTCAGCAAAAGAAAGTTTTGTTTGTTTGTTTGTTTGTTTTTTAAGTTATATTTATCTCGGGGCTAAATCCTGTACCCAAAATGGGCCCAGAATTATATCCTAACAGTTACCACCTGACTTTGTCACCATCATTCAGGTGAGCAACTGTGCCTGCATCAGAATTTACTCTGCTTCAGAATAAAACAGTTACTCTGAGATAAGCGAAGTCACAGATAGCTGGTAAAGAAACAGTCACTGCTAATCCTTCCAGGGCGGTGTTATCAATATCCCTGCAAATGACAAGACCCAACAAAGAAGAAGGGAGGAGAAGAAGGTGAGTGGGAATGGGGGGTAAGGGAGGTGGGAGGAAGAAAAGGAGAATTAAAAATGGGAGAATTACAAAGTTAATGTTAAGTGAGGATATGCTACTGCATAAATGCATGGTATAAGAAAGCTAACACTGAGAACTAGACCTTTTGACTCATTTACAATATCTAATATACATAAAGGTGAACCTCCTATATATGTTTATTATCTAATACAAAAGACGGATTCCATCCTTCCTGCACAAAAAAAAAGGCAGATTATTTGCAGAAACTGAAGTTAAGCATAACCTTGACAATAGTATCTACACAGCTGAAAAATCCTCTTTTTTGTTTGATAGTCTCATTAATGAGAGACAAGGACAATATGACATAAAGTGTAAGGAAACACTAAATGAAGAGAAAGTAAAAGGTTCACACACCAACACACTAAATATAGGTGCTATTTGAGTTGATTTGATAAGAATGAAATTCTTGTGACTAAATAGATGAGATGCCTTTTTAGAGTGTCAATAACACACATCAAAAATGCAGGTTCCGCAATCTTAGCTAGGTAAAGGGAAACCCCTATACACACACTAGAAAGCTTGAAACAAAACAATGAGTCAGGGCCTGCAGAAGTTCCAAAGAGCAAGATACCCACTGCAGTCTTCATTTGTCTTTGTAGCAAGGGCAAAAAGGAGGGGGGAAAAGTAGAACAGCAGCAACTATGACTTAAAAACAAAGCTATATTCCTATTCTGTAACCTAAATTTTGCCTAGTAAGATACCAGTTCGTTTGTATTTTTATTTTCGTAAGGAAGGCAGTCAGCACCTGATTCAACATTGCCTATAGGAGAATCATAATGTGACATGATTTTCAGGTTTCCAAGTCTAGTTTCCAGCCAGGGATCAATCCCAGAATACAGGGCAGCACTGAGCCCTGGCCATGAGGTCACCACAGGTGGGTGTCTGATGGAACCACAGCAGGAACTTCGCTGACATGGATAAATAAGTGAATTTACTCAAAATTACAGATATGGGCCCCACATCAAAACTGCAAACTGAAGCAGAGGAGATAATCTTCAAAGGCCATTCACAGCTGCCTGAATTCATGGAGAAACTTCTTGACCAACACTGGCTGGGGGTGAGACCCCCTAAATCTGACACCAGAGCCATAAGGAAAAGCAGCAAAGCAGTGGAGATGGGATTAGAGAAGATGGCCTGCAGCAAGAAAACATGGACAGATCACAAATGAATATAACCTGGCCACCCAACGCAAACTTAAGACTGAAAATCTAACAGCAAGGTTCACCTGGACCCAACAACACAGTCCATCATCCATAAAAAAGAGGCTAATGGACTTAGCACAACTAATAAACAACAAAGAGTGGAGTTTGAGAGACTGGAAAGGGTACCAGAGGGAGGAGGGAGGGGGAGAAAAAGAAAAAGAACACAGAGGTTGTAACCTAAAGAACAAAATAAAATAATAATATAAAAATAAAATTACAGATGTGAGGAAAAGTTTATTGAAGAGAAAAGAAAAGAAACAAAAGTGGGGGGGAGCGAGGGGCGTCAGGCCTCCTGGGTAAGTTCCCCAGGTGAGGGAACGGGGTGGAGGACTCCCCACCCGCCAGTAAGTGGCCGCAGCCGCTTACAGCCGGCCTGGGCGGCACCGTGAAGCCCCCAGCCCCCGGAAACCGGGGCGCATGGACCAGCCAGCGGTCCTCGGTCGGCCCGCCCCCACGCTGGGACCTTCCGGCGTGGGCGGGGAGAGCCCCTCCATCTCTCTCTTCTTACTCCAGCTAAACTTCAGAGCAACCAGAATAGGTGCAACAGCAACTCCAACATAGAACGGGTAAGGGACCAGGCAAAAGTCCAGCCCACAGACCAGAGCTGGACACAGCAGATGGACAACCAAGTGAACCAGAAGCCTGAACTCATGGGCCGGGCACGGTGACTCGTGCCTGTAAGCTTCAGCCTATGAAGTGGCCAGGGCTAGGGATCGTGGTTCGAGTCCCGCCTGGGGCCC
>PVHY01014804.1:0-37534 GCA_004024945.1 Uropsilus gracilis | reverse complement strand
CTATTTTTGCCTGTGGAACCGCAGGCTCATGTTGCCCAGGGTACCACAGACTCAAGCAATCCCCAACCTCAGCTTCCCAGGTAGCTGGGTTTACAGGCATGTGCCACCACACCCAGCTATTTTTTAGATCTTGCTACGTGCCCCCATTGGAACTCTAACTGCAATCCCTGGCCCTGGCCATGGCTTCCTAGGCTGCCACCTACAGGCATGCACCACCATGCCTGGCCATTTACTCTTCATTCTTCCTCAAACACCCACAACACCTAGCAACCACTTATCTTTCTTTTTCAATACATTTACCTGTTGTGGGCATTACAAAATAGAAGTATATGAAATGTTGTCTTTGAGTTTGACTTCATTCATGAAACATGTTTTCTCAGTTTACCCAGTGAAAGTGCTTCCTTTCTTTTTATTGCCAAATGATATTTCATGGTTTGGGTACACAATGTCATCTTTATTCACTTTATTCACAATGTCATCTTTATTCAGTTGATGGACATTTGGGTTTTGGGGGGGCTTTGAGATCATTATGTGAAAAACAGCTATAAATATCCATATACAAGTTGCATAGACCATATATTTTCATTTCTTTTAGGTACATGTGGAGAAGTAGAAATTCTGGCTGAAATCAGAAACTGCCAAATGTTTTCCAAGAAGGGTGTACCATTTTACATTCCTTTCAAGAAGTCTTCAGGGGTTTAATTTCTCTCCATCCTCAACAACTCTTGCCATTTTACTCAAAGCCATGCCAGTGTGTGTGTGGTATGGTATCTCATTAAAGTTGTGAGTTATATTTCCTAATTGCTCAATAAGTTTTCAATGGTCATTTGTACACCCTTCTGGACATAATGTTCACTAAAGTCTTTTGCCCATTAAGTGTGTGTCTATTTAATATTGAATTTCAAGAATTCTGTCTATTGAGAATAATTTTTATATTATTATTTTTACTTTTAACCACTTTATTCATGTCTCTCAGCCATTCTCATTTCCTGCCCTTCGCAACAACCTATTTGTTCTCTATATCCATGAACTTGGTCATTTTTATATTTTGTTTTTATTCCACACTTAAAGATCATATAGTATTTGTCATTTTGTCTGACTTATTTCACCTTACACATATTGAATAAAAACTTAGCATATATTTTAGCATGATATATATGAGTTTATATATTTTATGTCTCATTATGCTTTTAGATACATGAACTGCAAATTTTCTCTCATGTTGTAAATTGTCTTTTCACTTTCTTGCCATCTTTTGCAGCACGAAGCCCTAAATTTTTATGATGCCCAACTTACTCATTTTCTTTCCTTTTGTTGACTGCTTTTGCAGTTATATTCTAGTGCTGTTTTGAAAGTTACTTTTTCCAAGCTTCCTGTTAAGGTTTAAAAAAATAGTTCTGATTTCCATTTCCTGCTTCAAATTACTCAGAATGGCAGGAGCTAATATTTACTGAGCACTTATTAAGTGCCAGGTTCTTGCTAAGAGTTCAGACATCCTGGGTAACTGCCTCCTGCGGCCAGTAATGACCACTCCAGCCCAAAGCCTTTCACTCTCAGTCATCTCACTATCCTAGTGAGTGTGTCTTCTTCATCTTGGTATCTTTTTCTTTTCTTTTTTTTGAGACTAGGTCTCGCTATTTTTGCCCATGGAACCGCAGGCTCTCGTTGCCCGGGGTACCACAGACTCAAGCAATCCCCAGCCTCAGCTTCCCAGGTAGCTGAGAATACAGGCACGCGCCACCAGGCA
Organism: Uropsilus gracilis; assembly: GCA_004024945.1. Classification (NCBI taxonomy): domain Eukaryota; kingdom Metazoa; phylum Chordata; class Mammalia; order Eulipotyphla; family Talpidae; genus Uropsilus; species Uropsilus gracilis. The sequence goes on along the minus strand of PVHY01014804.1, from coordinate 35,787 downwards.
CAGCTGTTTTTTTTTTTTTTTTTTTGGAACTAGGTCTTGCTATGGGCCCCAGGCCGGACTCAAACTGCAATCCCTAGCCCCGGCCACTTCATAGGCTGACGCTTACAGGCACAAGTCACTATGCCTGGCCCATCTTTTTCATTTTTGCAAGAGGAAAATGATCTATCTGCTGTTAGTGCTGAAGAAATTTACCAATATTCTTTGTTCCCTCCCTTCCCTGAGGTGAGTACTGTGCCCCACCTTTCTAGGACTGCCAGAATCTACAAACTCTCCAACACACAGGAGTTCTTCCCAAAAAGTCAAAACAACATCCTTCTGCATGACACAAAATAGTAAACCCCGATGCCACAATTGTACTCGCTCTCTAATGCCTGACTCACCCTAACCTTTTTCTAGTTGCTATAGTTCAGACTGACTTAAGAGGCAGCTTTGATGCTCCTTGGGAGTGCATTCCACTCTGAAAAGTCCCCAGATTTAAAATAGTTCAACTGTCAATTTAATCTCTTACAGGGCAGAGAATGAGGGGCACCCCAGGACCCTCAATCCTGCCTGTTAGCTGCCATCTGCCATATAATGACTAAACAAATTCTGGTGTGTAAGCTCTTCAAGTGGCAATGAACTTTAATACAATTAGTGTGCAATAGAGGAAGAATACAGTCCAAATGAAGCACCCAAGTTATCCATCTTGTGGGTCAGTGGCCAGCCAAGCAGAGTTGGCCCAAAGCAGGGCAGCTGACGCATAAAAGTTTGCCACAAGTCTAAGGTACCTTCTGGTTGGGACCCAAAGGAAAGAGGCAGAAGGGGTCAGGCATGGAAGGAAAAGAGCAAGATCAAAATTAATATAAAAGCTGCCATTGTTAACCTCCTCACAGTTCTCTCACCCACATCCGTTTCAAGTGTCCCAAGTCCCCCAAGTCCCTGGTGCAAGTCCAGAGAAGCAAGTGTAGTTTCTTCCTATGTTTCTCTACTCCAGACTCCAGGTGCCTCCTCCAGCCTCTTCCAGTCTTTCTCTCTGTATCTACTTGCTCTGCTCCACCCTTCCTTGGGTAAGTTAGGGAACCTGGAACCTCCCCTTTCACTGGATATCACACTGCTACAAGTCAAGTAAAACCATGCAGGACAGGAAAGACAAAAACAAGTGAAAGTTGCTTCCCAGTTGCTTTCACTTTGCTAGTACTGATATTTAGACTTTGTTTTTGTTAAATAAGCAAAGTCGGCTTCACCCACCAGAAATCTAAGAACCTATTTGCACATGTTGTGCCTCCCTCCCCAGTGTATCCAATTGCCTAGCAAATTTGTTTGAGTTTACACTGGAAATGTCTTTCAGTCTCAACTCCCCTCTCCCATTTCACCCTTATTGCCACTGTGTTTTACATGCTTATCATCTCTTCATCTCTTAAGTGTTAACTAAGGGCATTTATTTTGCAGCATTTCTTCGATCTAATTGAATTGAAACAAACTATCTCTTCACAGTTGTCTTCCCTAGTAGTTTATGAGAAACTTAAGACCAGAGACCAAAAAGAATTAAATTTTCCAGAACTTAACAAAGAATCTACCATCTAAAGGCATTTAATTAGCATTTGTAGAAGGAATACTCAGAGACATAGTGTTCCTATTACCTACAAATCCTTAATAGGTGGGTTTTTTTAGTCATAATGATTAAATGTCACTTGACCCATATATGCCAGGAATCCCTTCTTGTCTTGCTTTGTTCATGGACTCTGATTGCCCTTGAGGCATCAAGGTCAAGAGCTCCCATGACTTGGGAGTGGCTGCTAGTCTGAACATTTTTCTTTATCTTAGTCTGACCTGTGCCCCATCTCCACCAGGGCCCACTAAATGATCAGAAGTTTACTGTCTTTGTTAAGCCCGTATCTGCTTCCCTGAGTCCAAACAATCCCTGACACTGATGAAGTCACTAAAAACGTTAGGTAAGCACTGCACAATCATTCCTAGCAGGAGGAATATTATTGCAGTTGTATCTTAGTAACGTGTTCCTACTATCACAGGAGGAAAGCTGGAGATGAGGAAGACAAGAACTTACAATTCAGGACTTTAGGTGCTTTCCCAAATGGAACTGGTTTGCTCTCTAATTCCTTCTCTCCACGCCTCAGTTGTCCTCTTCTACTATCCCACTAAGCCCCCTAGGTAATGTCCCTACCCCATTGTCACATAAAACTACCTCCACCCAACTCATTCCAAGAGGAAAATGGTCCTAGTTGCTGGATCTCTTGACTGCTTCTGTTTATATTTTTTTCACTATATCCCATATATTAGTGAAACCATTTGGTTTCTGCCTTTTTCTTTATGGCTTGTTTCTGCTAATATGATTTCCTCTAAATACATCCATGTTGTTATGAAATCGTAGAATTTGTCATTTTAATTTAATTTAATTTAATTTTTTTGAGACTAGGTCTCGCTATTTTTGCTCGTGGAACTGCAGGCTCTTGTTGCCCAGGGTACCACAGACTCAAGCAATCTCCAGCCTCAGCTTCCCAGGTAGCTGGGATTACAGGCACGCACCACCACGCCCAGCGATTTTTTTGGAACTAGGTCTCACTACAGGCCCCAGCCGGGACTCGAACCATGATCCCTAGCCCTGGCCACTTCGTAGGCTGAAGCTTACAGGCATGAGCCACCGTGCCCGGCCTGAATTTGTCATTTTTAATTGATGAGTAATATTCCATCATGTATATATCTTGGCTGCTTCTTGGCTTGGCTTCAGCTGGGTGCTAGTGGAAGCCTCCCTGGCAGCCTGCTGTTGTCTCTTGAATGTGGGGGACATGGTCTGGTCCTGAAGTGGAACACACAGAGAACCTTAAATGTGTTCTTTTCTGGGCAGTGAGTCTGCTGTCTGTGGTAAATTTCCTCCTAATTACGTAAGGACAAATGTCACCCCATGACCAATTTACTCTTCTCCCAAAAACAATACGCATCAGTGCTACAGAAGCAAAGTATCTTCCAGACATGTTCTTCATCAAACTTACCAAAATTCTAGTACTGGGTTGGAAAGCTAGTTTGTTTTTTTCCCCTGCAACTATTATTTACAAAGATCCCTTGTTGTTGAGAAAGCTTACTTCCTATGATAGAATATTTGATCCCCAAATCTCTCTCCAGATGGATTGGAGGTGGGAAGCATTTCTGTTTCTCCTGTCATAGCAAAAATACAGACATTCTCATGAGAATTAGCAAGATAACTGCAAGGGATTGTTTAGGGATTAAGGGTCTTGATCTATAAAGTGTCCTTTAGAAACTAACAGTCTTTCATTTCAAAGGAAACTGTGACATTCCTAACTAACATGTGTCTTTTTGCCTAAGAGCTAGACTCTCAGCTCTTTTCCCCCCACTTCCAGCTATCTGCAAGATGAAAGGAAATAATCTAAGATTTCTAGAAGATTCTTGGAATTCAATGTAATTAAATTACTGAATATCTGCAATGCATTGTAGTGGGTGGTGAACATGCAACTTTGTATCATTCAGGGGAAAATTCCCATGGTTTCTATAACCTTGCTTTAAAAAATAATGCTACAACAAAGGCAGGCTCAGAGAGTATTTTTTTCACATATTAACCTTATAGCAAAGGAAGAAAGCCCCCAAATTATTTATCCTAAAAGTTCCAAAGCCTACTGGGATTCAGAGTTTATGGAATAGCCTCTCAAATTCTTTTGTTCTTTCAGTAGTGACGCCACATAACTTTGATAGCAACAAGGACATCTCTTCAAGGAAAAAGAACTGTCTTTAAAAAAAGAAAACAACAATAATTCAATCTTAACCATCCTTTCAACTGGGAATATAAGTATAATCATGGCATCAGAAAGATATGTTTGAGGTCCAACTGGAAAAAAATGTAACTTTTTCTTAAACTCTTTTCAAATGAGAAAAATCATTCATAGAAAACCAAAATGCAGCCATCTTTGCGGGAGTAACACTATTCCCTTCAGAATTAAGGTCTTCAGAAATACCCTAACTTTCCATTCATCTGCAGTCTAAGAAATCACTTACTTATATTGGAAAATTCTAGACATAGGTGAAAGTGTTCATTTAACATACATAATAATGCTAAAACATCTTTTCCCAGAGAACTTCCATCACCTATTAGTACAGCTTTTTTTTTAAATGACACCTTACCAAAAGCTTTAAGATCCTTTATTGCATTTATTCTTCTGTTTTTGTTCTAATGTCAGACTTCAAACAAAATCTGGATCAACACATACACAAACAGATGCTTTAGAAAAGTCATTCTTGATGATTTTCCCTTTCTTATTCATTGAAAATGTTTTTATTTTTGTAATTTTTGGGTTTAAATCTCAGGATATGTTGTCACCTGGTACCCTCTTATTGATCAAAATATGAATTGAGTTGACATTCTTGATTCTTTCCTAGGTCTCCTTTGTCCAATCCATCTATTTGTTCTATGGACTCTGCTGCTAAATAATAGCCAAGTCTGTTCATCTCCATTTCTATTGCTATCATCTTAGTTCAACTATCTTACACAGAACTGCCTATTCTACCCCTGAAAATCTACTTTTTTCCCATTTGATCTTCAAATATTTAAACATGATCCTGTTGCTCTGTGATCCCTTAAAGTCTATCATCAATCCAAAATAAAATGCAAACTTTAGGCCTTTAAGCACCCACAAGATTTGACCTACTGCTTTGACCTTATTGCAAACCCTTCCTACTTCCCTTCCTACCTCAGACTCTATAAAACCTCTCTTTTCTATATTGTTTTTCGCTTTCTTTTCCACCCAACAAGAGGTCCATGAACTAAGCAGAATAAGCATCACTTGGGACCTTATTAGATACCTGGAATCTCAGGCATGACTTATCACCTACTAATTCAATGCATTTAAATAAAATCCCCAGGTAATCTACATGTGAGTTATAGTTTGAGATGGTCTAATTTATGTCTCAACTCAATTATCACCTCCTCAGAAAGGCATAGCTAAACCTGAATCTTAACTATCTTTTTTTTTTTTTTTTTGAGACTAGATCTCCTACTTTTGCTTGTGGAACCGCAGGCTCACATTGCCCGGGGTACCACAGACTCAAGCAATCCCACAGATTCAAGCAATCCCCAGCTTCAGCTTCCCAGGTAGCTGGGATTACAGGTGCACACCACCACTCCCAGCTTTATTTTTTGGAATTAGGTCTCACTACGTGCCCCGTGGCTTCCTAGGCTACCACCTACAGGCATGTGCCACCATGCCCAGCAAGAATCTTAATTATCTTGCCAAATCACACTCTATTATACCATTGATTGATTTTTCTCCTGGCAATTAACTTTAGATAAAAAGACTTTATTTGTTAACTAAAACCTTTATTGTGCTTTCTCTCTAGAGTATCAGCTTAATGAAAGCAGAGGCTATGTTTATATTGATCAGTACTATTTTTACTAGTCTATTATATCAATAGATAAGTGATAAATAAAGGAATTTTTTATCATATATATGATATATGACAATCATATGTAAGGAAGTGGAAGAGAAGTAGACAATAAGACACATGATGGTATATGCCTATGTATAAAGTCAATTTTCAATCTTAATAATCAAAGAAATGGTAGAATTTTTAATTTTTAATGGTAGAACATTTTAAATTTGTTTTACTTTTTCAGAGCTAAAAACCAGCCAGAAAAATTATGACTCAAAGTAGTTCTTTTGGCACAAATAATTTGCAGCAGCATCCTAATTAAATGTAAGGACAGTAAGAAGGCTGGATGGGATAATAATAAATAAAGTAGCATTTCAGAGGACTGCATAGGAGAGGCCTGCAGAAGAAAATGAAATAAGACCCCATTGGGTTTCCTCACAAGGTGATGATGATGCTAGTTTCTTACCTTCTGGAGCTTGTAAAATGCTAAAGATTGAAACTTTATATTTCCTATTGAACTAAATGGGAATACAATGAGTAGCCACCAAGGAAGAACAACTATGTTAACAGCTGAGAAAGGAAAAATCTGAGTTCTCGGTCTCTCCCTTTACTCTTAATACAACACTTCTGACCCCAGCTATGGAGGAGTTTGTCTCCACCAAGCAATTCTGTGATTCCAATTGCATGTCCCACCACTTTATATATTCTGACATTATCTGGAGATAACATCAGATCCTAAGCATTAAGGGCTCAGTCCATGAGCCTGCAGAAGTCCCATCCTTCAGAAGCCAATAGCAAGTAGCTAGGGCCCCTGGTGATCCACAACTTCCATCCTACTTGACTACAGATTGGAGGGTTCCATGAACTTTGTTGCCCTGGATTTTATTATCTGCTAGAGTAGCTCATAGAGCTCAGGGAAACACTTGTTTACATTGACCAGCAAGTTAAAGGGGCTGAGAAGGAACACAGATAAACAATCAAATGAAGAAATACACAGCATAAAGTACGTTTATTTCTGAGAGTAGAAGCTTGTATCACACTGAGGGGATCTGTTCCCCAATCTGGAAGCTCCTTTACCCGACACTATTGGGATTTTATGGAATGCCCTCACATAAGGATGATCCTTTATCAACCTCACTTTCATCCATCTCCCCTCTCTGCAAAATAAGGTGTGGGTCTGAAAATCCCAAGTCTTAATCTTGGCTCAGTCTTTCTAGTGACTAGCCCCCAGGTGGTATAATAGAGAGGGGGTAAGGGAATAGCACTCTCATAACCCTGAAGTCTCCTGCTTTTCTTTTCTCTTTTTTGATAATATTTTTTATTTAGGAAATGTTGGTTTCTAATGCTACATATGATTTCTCTTTGAACTAGAACTTGACTTGAAAATAGACAATCAAGTCACTCTACCTGTAAATATAATCTATCAAATGGCCAGATAATCTTATCATATCCTTCCTTATTCATGTTATATCACTGAGTTAGTCAACCATTTATGCTAATGATAATGACATAGAAAGTAAAGGAAAGATGGTAACTCAAAATTTCTTCCCAATTTTTCCTTATTCCTCAGGAAGCCAACAGTAAAGTTGATAGAGGGTGCTACACCCCCCCCATTGTTTTCTTTTTAAGATTGCAGATTTTAAGGACAGATATGTTAAAATGTGAGAATGACCTTAGTTGGAATTTTTTTTTAGGGAGATGCAGGAGGGAGGAAGAAGTGCAATGGTCCAGGTGCCTTTTTAAAAGGCGAGAAATCAGGGTATATAAAGGGTGTGAAAACAGAGAGAGATTTCAATAAGGAGATCTGATAGAGAGAGATTTAATGGAGGAGAGATTGGAATTAGCTATTTTGTAGAGTAAAGATGTGAGCCATGTAGACTTGGCCATGTGGCCAAAGGCCTTGGGGGCCTGCAGCCTTTGGCTTGCCCAGGCTGGCAGCATGTGTGCTAAATGCAGTTAAGGAGTTTGCAGATTTATTTATTTGTCTGTTTATTTATTTATTTATTTATTTATTTATTTATTTATTTATTTATTTATTTATTTATTTATTTATTTATTTATTTATTTTTGAGACTAGGTGTCATTATTTTTGCCCATGGAACTGCAGGCTCTCTTTGCCTGGGGTACCACAAACTCAAGCAATCCCCAGCCTCAGCTTCCCAGGTAGCTGGGATGACAGGCACGCGCCACCACGCCCAGCTATTTTTTTGGAACTAGGTCTCATTACGGGCCCCAGGCGGGACTCGAACCGTGATCCCTAGCCTCTGCCGCTTCATAGGCTGAAACTTACAGGCACGAGCCACCGGGCCCGGCTGAGTTTGCAGATTTAAACTCCGTGTTAGAGTTTGTTTTGCTGAGTTTGACTTGTGACTGAAAGAGGCCGTGCAAAAGTTAGGCCTAAAAAAAGAGTAAACTTTGCTGGTCCGGCACCATGGAGTTTTTACTACCTGGAAACGACAAGGAGAAGACGGCATGGAAGAGCTAAAGCACACTAAAGGAGCAGCCAAAGGAACATGTTTTTAAGCATTTGGAGATAAACTCTGACTGGCTGATTTTGGTGAGATGATTAGGACTGAGTGACTGAGAATTTGGGGGCAATCTGGAGAAAGGACTTTAAACAATGCTGAGAAAGGTTTTGGACAATGTTAAAGTAACTGGAGTTTTGCTTAAATGTTTTTTTTTGTAGTAATTAGTAAATCACTTTGTTAAAAATAAATTATTCTGCACTGGTAGTCTTGCTTTGACTTAAAATTTTGGTTAAAAAGGCTGGGATGGTGAAAAGAACCCATAAGAGTTTGAACTGTGTTTTTAAATTTTTCTTTTTAGGTCTAATAAAGGAAAAGAAAGCAAAGAGAAGCTGGTAGCTGATGTTTGCATATTAATAGTAGGCAGGTACAGTAAAAATGCTAATAAACATTTTGTAACCTGCTTCATAGAGAGAAGCAGGCCTGTATGTGTTTAAGTTAAAAAGCCTTTTTTAGGCGCCCTGTTTCAGTTGGTGACCACAGAGGCTGCCATCCTAGTGTTGGTAGAATATGTATGCATAAAAGGTGAAATAAAAATGGTTTTGTGCAGCATTTGCTGTGCTCTAGTAACAACAAAATCTATATGGACGTTTGACTAAAAAATACAAATCATGTAATTTCACTATTCAACATGAGTCTAACACTCATATTTGCATTTGAAATAGACATAACACAATATAAAAATAAGGGCCGGGCACGGTGGCTCATGCCTGTAACCTTCAGCCTACGAAGCGGCCGGGGCTAGGGATCGCGGTTCGAGTCCCGCCTGGGGCTCGTAGCGAGACCTAGTTCCAAAAAAATAGCTGGGCATGGTGGTGCGTGCCTGTAATCCCAGCTACCTGGGAAGCTGAGGCTGGAGATTGCTCGAGTCTGTGGTACCCTGGGCAACAAGAGCCTGGGGTTCCACGAGCAAAAATAGCGAGACCTAGTCTCAAAAAAAGAGACATAACAATATAAAAATAAATGGCAAAATGTAGTATTTTTTTCCATTCAAAATGATATTGCATAACAAATTAAAACACCCCAACAAGTCAAGAGAAAGAATGAGGCAACACCTTTTTATTTCCAAAATGACTTCTATCACCTCTAACTTACTTCTAAGGGTTTTAACGGAGACAAGTCTTCCTTTCCACCCCTTAAAACATTCAAAAACATACTGAATGTTCTGAGTTACGTACTCTCTGCATCTGGTATCATTTCCCTTTGACATTAAGATTTGCTATTTAACTAAACCTTCTCTGAGAAGCATAGCAGTTCAAAGCTTCAGAGGTTGTTTTCTGCTTAAACCAAAACTTAACCAAACCAGAACAACATGATAACCATGTGGTTTAGAAGTTAAAGTTGACATAAGCAGTGCAGTGCTGTCCAGGGCAAAGGTCGCAAGGAAAGGCTAGGACGCCCTTACATATAGTCTTGATAACACTGGCCTCCAAAGGGACATTTCAGAGATGATGTTTCTCCTTTCAGCACCCTAGTATGTAGCCAGCTGGGTAACCATAATGATGAACTCCCCCCAAGCACAAAACACCCCAGAAAGATAAGAGACAGAGGTGCATTTCAACTGAGAGAGTGATGATAGCTGCTAGGAGACCAGGTACATCAAATCAAGACTCTCTCTTCTTACCAGTTGTGTGACCTTAGACAAGTCACCCTTTCTACATATCTTTTTCTGCATTGGTAAATTGGGAGCAGTAATAGTTTTCTTGATTACTAATGAGGCTGTCATGAAAGGTAAATTGAGATGATTTATCGGAATACATCTTTTAACAATAAAGGTATGTCCAAAGTTGTCAAATTATCAAAGATAAAGGGTTCTGGAAAATATGCCCAAATTAATATATTGTGCCACTTCAGAAATATTTACTAAACATCTAACATTGGGCATACTCTATTCCAAGCGATCGAGATACACCCGTGAGCAAAAATAGACAAGCATCTCTATTTAAGTAGAATTTGTAGTTTGTTAGCCAATGATAATAACTATGAGAAAAAGTAAGAATGGAGTTGCAGTTTTAAACAGGATGGTGTGGCAGACTGTTGATATTGTGGCTTTCAAGATATCATCCAGTGCTGTGACTTGTGCTCTTGTAAAGAACTACTCTTCATTATTAGCTCATCAGGAGCCCAGAACTAGAGAAGTCTGGAAGCTTCCATCATGCTCTTTCAATACATTCATACTGTTGTATAAGGAAGCCCTGTTAGGCTGCAAAGGAATGAGATGCCTCAGAGAGAGAAGTCCTGCCCACAGCAGGACCAAGGCCCCAGCCACATCAGGTAAGGCAATCTTCTACCCTGGGTCCTGGCTGAGCAGCCAGGTGGTTACACCTCAGGGATGACCCTGAGGGACCCAAGCAGCCCACGAATATACAGGAAATGATAAACCTTTAAGGGAAGACTGGAAAAAAACCTTTCTGAGAAGGTGATGTGTAAATAAGGACTTGAGGTAAGAAGTGGTTAGGGACTCAGTGTTTGTGTCCTCCCCAAATTCATACTTTAAAACCCTAATTCCCACAGTGACCTTTTTGGCAATGGGGTTTCTGAAAAAGTAACTGAGGTTAAATGAGGGCATAAGGATACTGTTGAGGAAATAATTTTGAGAACAGAGCAAGAAGGGAAAGTCCACTCCTGAAAACAGATGAATGAGAACATTCATCTTCTACTGCTATGCTCCAGAACAATGAGAAAATAAATGTTTGTTATTTAATACCTCAGTTGAAGGTATTTTGCTATGGCAACTTGAGCTAACTTAAGACAAAATCCACGCAGAAGTCTGGGGGACAGCATTCCCGCAGAAGAAACAGCTGGTGCAAAGGTCCTGAAGTGCAGGCAGTCTGGAAGGCGATGCCAGAGCACAGTCCATGAGGGACATGGGTCAGAGCGCTAAGGGGTGTGCAAATCAGCAGGCCATTAAAAGACTGCCTTTTACTCCAAGTTCAAAGGAAAGTCAGTGTAGTTTGGAGGGGTTGAGTTACATGCTTTCAAAGGACATGCATTTCTGTAATATTTGACTTTTACCTAACAATGAACATGTGTTACTTTTGTAATCAGAAAAAAGACATCCGAACACTTAGAAGACTACATAGGAATAAGCAAACAAGTACAAGCTGTGTTCTTTAATCCCATCCTGTGGGTACAGAAGGGATAAGGGAGAGAGAAGGAGGAAGAAAAGGGCAGGCAGAGAGAGTGTAGCTAGCTGATGGGAAGCACAAGTCTTGCTGAGTCACTATCCTTGTATTCTTTGAGAACTTGTCTTCTTTGATTCTTCTCCCCTGGTAATTGTATTTCTGCAGCATGGAATCCTGCAAGATATGGGAGCAGGGAGCAGAGAGTGAGGCAAAAACAAAGAACAAAGATGGGGAGGAGAGATTCTTCCTTGATAGAAATTAAGTGTATATGCTCTACCCCAGTACTTAGCACATTCTTGGCTTATATGGGGTAGGGACATGATCACGTCTTGAAGAAATCAATGAGTTGGACTGATCAGTAACCTTAAATTATTCTTCACTCCACTCACCCCAGTCCCATCTTCCCTTTTTTGTTGGTACAGCTGAATTCCACAGGGTGGGATAGAGTGGAAAGACAATACTTGATATAATAGGACAGTAAAAGTCTGCTATATTTCAGCCCTGCATACCTCATGATCTGCTTCTAGTTTTACAGATGCATTATATTGAGATGAATCTTCATGTAAGATAGAAGTCACACAAGTTTTCAGGAGATCCTTTCCATGTCATTATCATTTATACCTAAGTATATGTTGGGGCTGGTAGAATTACAAGTGCAATGGAGAGGTTGTATGAGCTGTGTTATCTAAGAAACACTCTAGTTACTTTTTTCCTTTGGTTGGCAAAAGGACTTATGAATAGACAGAGATGTTCAAAGCAAGCCTGAATGGAGAATACTTTTAAAATGAGCATTCTGTCTAAAACACAAGTATACTTTGCAGTAACCAACAGATGCATTTCCTGAATGTTGTGTATAAGTCAATTTTATTCCAAGTTCTAGAGGAGCTGACCCTGATGAACAGAGGATTCGTTTTTGTTTGGTGGATGATCATCTTCTTAGTCATATGCTCTACCAACTGAGGATTTTATGGATCAGATATTTTAAAAATAGTGCAAACATACACACATAAAATGAATTCATTATAGTCAGCAATGACCAACTATTCGTAACCTTAGCAATGATTTTTCACCTTCTTGAATAGATTAGGAAAGGTTCAAATGATCAGCTTCAGTTCTAATGACCAGTTTTAGCACAAGTTTCAAGTTAACCAAAAGGAAATACAAATTACTGATAGCTCTGTGAAGGGTAGCAAAATATGCCATCCTAAAATAAGCCACTTGGCATAAGGAGTATTTTGGGCTGAAGGCAACTGAGAAGTGAATGCAAGTAAAGTATCCCTATCCCTTTGCCAAAAAGCCAGATATACATTTGTGAGGGTGTTCTCCCTCCCCTCTATAAGAAAAGACAGATATTAATCACTGGAGAGCACCCTTTATCTATATCAGCTCAGAATAGCATTAGAGGAATCTACAAAACAAATTTTGCTGGACCTAGCCCTGAGTTTTCCTGTATATCTTCCTTCCCATAATTTGCTATCTCTAAAACTCAATTGCTATGTAAGCCCAAGTTCTAACTACCTCTTGGAGTTAGTCATCTTGGAGGTTCTCTTATGTATACATGATGCACTTACTGATATAACTCTGATTTTTTCTCATTTTCTTGTTGTAATCTGCCTTTTGTCAGTCTCACTCATTGGTCCCCAGACAAGGATTCCAAGGTGAGAAGAAGGGAAGGAGTTTTTACCCTTCCCTACACCACAATCCAATTCCTGTTCCTTGCATAATTAAAATAGCCAATACCCCTTACTGAGCATGCCATAAGTTCACCCAAGACAGACAGCTCCTTTGCAACTATTCTTTAGGAAATCTCTCTTTAGACCTTTGGTCAGATGGTCATTGGGTCTGAACCAAGTTTAGAGAACTACTTAGAAACAGTCATAACTAGCCAAAGAGGGTTCTCAGCAATACAAAGCCTGTATATTTTGATAGTATAAGCAAAATAAACAAGTTAATAAATGAATGAAATTCTGCCAATGAGACACCAAGTCACCAATGACTTGTCTTTGCTGTTCTTTGAAAGTAAAAACATAAGCAGTTCTTGTTTGGACAGTAGCCATTTTCCTAGATCCAGTAAGATATTACATTTGAATAGCCTTATTTTCCAGCTATTTACTTGTTTATGGACACATCGCCCAAATAGTTTAGAAACATTAATAAAAACCACCAAAACATTAAGCACTCAATGTGCCAGACACTGTCCTAAATGCTCTCTATGTGCTGACCGATTGAACCCACACAATTACTGCATGAGGTAAATACAGTCATTAAGCCCATTTCAAAGGAGAGAAAGCAAAAGCACTTCCATGTTAAGCAATTTGCCTGAGGAGCAGTTCCAGTAGCTTGCACTGTAGTCACCAGACCTGAAACTCTTCATCTCAAAGACAAAGAGCAAGTAGTTTAACTGCTGGCACGAGACTGTTTATATGTAAGAAATTAAATCTGAAACTAAGAAAATGAACTGAATTCCATACAATTAGGAGAATTTTAGCAACCAATAATTCATAATGAGAAGAATTAACTCATATCCCCACCTCTGGTCTCCTCTGAGTCTTTCTTATTTCTCCATTTATAGACTTTTGGGTCACTAGCGTTGACTAAAATAAGTTGCAAAATAGAGTTTACTAGATAATCAAAGTGAGGTGTTCAGATAGATTTTACTCTGTAAGAGGTATTCCAACAACCACAAGTTTTAGAGAGAGAGTGTGTTGTGTATACACATGCAAATATATATACATACACATATATATATGTCAATAATGTAGGGATGCAATTATTCTTGAGTGGAGAGGGGCCTCTAGTTTTTACCCATATGAAACAGGGATAAAACATTGTAACAACATAAAGGGAGGGTCTAGGCCCCACAGCAGCACTGGGACACTATCTGAGCTCCTTCAGAGTGGGCTCTGCTGGGAGTCCGCTACATTGCTTTGGGTCTCTGCAGACCTCTCTACTACTATGGCTTCCGGGAGCCGTAGAGCTGGAGCTGGCCCAGAGGGGCCCCATACTTCTCCCTGTGGCCCTGACCCAGGAATAGCAGGCTCCCTCCTGCCTCCTGTGCAGAGCAAGCCCCAGTACAAGGTGACCTTGCCATTGCAGCCTCAGAGGGACTGCATGCTCTGAGGGTGGGATGGCAGGTGAAGCCCTGCCACCTGCCATTACAGCCAGCTTCTGCTAGCAGCCTGAGTTCCAGTGGGGTGACAGGTGGTAAGTAGCAAAATACCTGCTACCTGCAGCCTCTTGAACCGCCCACAAACAGCTTCTGGGGCTGTGGACCTGAGCCCCAATTGGGGGTGCTCTAGTACTCAAACCCAGCTAGTGTTGGGGTGGCCATCAAGCCTGGCCCACCAAGGTGGGCATGTAGCCATCCCGCAGGGTAGCTGGGGTGCTGCCCAGAGACAGTGCTCTGGGTGGCCTGTAAGAAACTCCTGTTCGGCCACAGGAGCCTTAGCACTCAAACCCTGCTGGCACTGAGGGATGGGCTAACCACAGATAGAACTCCAGTAGCAGGTGGACTATTACAGCTGCTACAACAACTCCCACCACTTAGGTGGTGGGAAAGAGCCAATCTTGCCCATGGCCCATGCCACCTCCTCACCTGGCTTGTGCTGTGGGACTCCAGTTTCACACAGGCTTAGATCTTTTGATTTCCTAGGATATTCTGACTTATAGAAATATTGATGTTACATGTGCATAGAGGGCAAATGCTAGGGTTTAATCACTTCCCCGATTGCTAAGGAGAACCCATGAGGATGCACAGGCTGGGCACTCGTCTGAATCTTGATCTGGCTCCCTGGTCGTTAGTGAGGGTTGAAATACTCCTTTACCAGCACAGTTGCTTCACATAACAGGGAGTTCTGACTTAATGCTTAAGCATTTGGTTTTACTCCTTCATGTGTTAGGCCATGAATGGGGATTCCCAGAACATTTAACTAAATGTTCAGAGTACAGAATCTAAGCTCAATCTTGGTGAATAAATGATTCTTTGACTTGTATTGATTGTATTGGAGTTATTTTGTAAAAGTTCCACTCACTTTTACCAGGGGTCAAAGTTATAAAACACACAAAAATGTTTTTCTAATGACAATCCATGTTTTGCTTAAAATGCACTCCATCAAACTGAGCTCATTTGAGGTGAGGTATTGGAACAAATTACAATGGATCAGGAAGGGGAAAAGGCAAAAAAAGATAATAAAATGAAAACCTTCTGAAGACTTTGAAATGCAAATCCTGAGGAGGGGGGAGGATACCAAGATAGTAGCTGGGCAGAAATCTTCGTTTCCTCAACTTCATTTTCTTTTTCTTCTAAGCAGTTTCTTTCCTGTAAAACTGAGTCTCTTCACCCCACGGATCGCCAATATCTGCTTCTTGTCCTAGCCCAGATGGTGGAGTACCATGAACAGAAAAAGGAAAAAAAAATACAGTGAAAATAAAGGTCAGGACAATGCAGACACTGGGTGCCGCCTGAGTTGGTAACAGCTTGAGAATCTGTCTGAAATGCCATGCTGGAAAGAAAAGTCATGTCTGCCTAGAGGGCCTAGCAAATGTTAGTGTTTTCCTGCACCCACCTTTTTGGACCTGTTGAATGTCACTTTCCACCACATCCACTCTGCATCAAAAACTGAGACAGAACTTTGAGATTTCTTAGTAAATGGCCACAAGGAGACAATCATGCTTTGAACATTGCGTGAAGAAAAGTAACTACATGACCTTGGGAGGACTGGCTTTTTGTGACTGTTAGACAGTCTAGCAGAGGAAACAACTTATAAGCTAAAGACATATGAGGCTGAGACATATCCCAGAGTCTAATATTAAAGAATGAAGGAAAATCCTAGCTTGGGGCTGGTTTATGTAACTGAATAACAGCACAGATTTTGAAACATTTGTTTGCATTGCTGACAGAGCACCAGACATGTGCCATGGAGTTGGGGGTATGAGCATGACTCCTGTGACAGGCAGTTTAAGACTAGTGTCGACTACTTAGCAATGTACAATCAGACATGTTAGTTCCTCTCAGTCACAGATTGCTCATCTCTTAAATGAGGGCAGTGCCTTTCTCTTAGTGGTTTTGTGAGGATTAACTGAGATAAAATATGGATATTGTGGGATATAGCATTTTCTCTTCTACCTGCTGGCTAGGTTACCCTGGGCAGGTCAAACTGCTCATCTCTAAAATGGGGATAAATCAGCTTGGCACGGTGGCTCATGCCTGTAGCCTATGAAGTAGCTGGGGCTAGGGATCGTGGTTCGAGTCCCATTTGGGGCAACACAGCAAGACCTAGTCCTAAAAAATAGCTGGGTGTGGTGGCATGTGCCTGTAATCCCAGGTACCTGGGAAGCTGAGGCTGGGGATTGCTTGAGTCCGTGGTACCCCAGGCAACGTGAGCCTGTAGTTCCAAGAGCAAAAATAGCAAGACCTAGTCTCAAATACAATACAATACAATAAAATGGGGATAAATCACACTTCCTATATCTGCGGTGGCAAATAAGAAATGTCATGTAGACGTCTATCACTGAACCCAATCTCTTATCATTACTATTTATATTATCCAATTCTCTCTCCAAAGTCTTCTTCTACCTCAGAAATGGAAGCTGGAACCCTAAAGAACAACAGTTACTGAGAATTGGAAGTGGAAAATGTTGGCTTGAATATGCATCAGCTATTTCTCAACAGAAATGAAAATGTTGCCTTCAGCTGAATTTCCTGCCTGGCATGATGATAAATTAATAGCAAATTGTATTTATGAAGCCTTTATCTCCAGGGAGCTCTAGGAATCGTGCTGACATAATCTTCCCAGCATCCTGGGGAAGAGGAGATGATGAGTGATTTAATCACCATCTTCAAGATGAAGGGTTATCGTCTGAATAGTGACCAGCTGTTTCCACCACTATCAACGCCAGCTAAAGAGCCAGCAGGCTCAAGTTGAAGGGAAGATTTGAGTTAAACCCTTGGAGATAGATTGAGGAGGTTTCTCTCCAGGCATTTAAAGGTACTGAATTGGGTGGTTACTATTTAAATTTTCCAGTAACATGTTGAAAAGTTCATTTCTTTATAGAATTTACCCAGCTTGGTTTAACACCTGGGTGATTCTTTGGGGTGGCCTCCCCCGAAACCACTCCAGCCAATTTTCATGCAGGGTGCTTGGCAGTTTCCCAGGAACATTCTGAAAAGACTCAAAATGGGAATGTTATGCCATGGTTGACTGAGTTGTAACAGCTAGACCCAGCCTGAAGGTGAAACTGTAAATCCAGGCTGTTTACTCACCTGGGCCGGTGAAAGGCCCACGGATGGAGCAAGAGTGCCTATGCCATTAGGACAGTTATAGGACCTTTGACATCTACCCCTGGGAGAACGACATATATCACAGCCAACTCTTCATGCAGCAGACAGTGGCATCCCTATGGTTGTTAGGGTGACATCAGCTGGACCAAATGGTTGTGGAGACGGGGGTGGGGGGTATAAAGGCCCCAGCAAAATCCCAGTTTCTTCCCAACCGGAGTCCATCAGGAGGTCAAGGCGAGGCAGTTCCAATGGTCACTACCATCAACCTCTTCCCAGTGCCTGTGGCAGGCCAGCTGCCTTGCTTGGCACATTATTTCCGACAATGTTTCTCTCACTTTAACATAACCAAACAATACCAGAATATCATTTTATTAAAATATAAATTGTGAGTTGACAGGTCTGAGGAGGGATCTGAGAGTCTGCCTTTCTCACAAGTTTCCAAGTGTTGTCTTGTGAGGCAGCAGGAGTGGCAGGTTTGTGATTGCTGCCTCTATGAGAGGCCTTGGCCAGTAGTCTTATTAAACAAAACAGATGTTTTTTCTCCTTTCTGTAACCCTGACCTTGAGGTTGTTAGGAGTTCAAGCTTCTGTCTCATTGTTGGGCCTGACTTGTTCCCTGATCTACACAACCTATACCAGATTTACTTCTACCTCTGCCATTTAATTAGGACACAGTGGGACAGGAAACACATGCTTTTTATGTGGGACATTGCACATCCCACTTCCACTCTCTCATCCAGAATTTTATCACCTGATCACAGCTACCCTCCAAAGAAGGTCAGGAGATATTTTCTTTTCTATATACTTTATTGTGTTCCCAGGTACTGAGATTTTTATGACGGAGGAAGGAGAGAAAGCATACAAGTGGAAGGTTGACTCACTCTCAGCTGGGGATAAAAATAATTGTGAATGTTGAACACTTACTATCTTCCAAGCACAATACCTTAAATGAATCTGCTGACTTGATCTTCACAGAGCACCCCACATCTCACCCCCACTACCCCCCACTGGTAAATCACTTCATTATTCCCGTTTAGGGGTTACAAACAAAAGTTCAGAGAGGCTGAGTACCTTTATCACACAGCATAGGCAGGGGCAGGACTCAAATCCAGAACTCTTACTCCAGGGTCTGGAGTTTTAGGAATCAAGAAAGGCCTGGTCACAGACAGTGGGGCAGGACTGTGTGTGCCTTGGGGGGCTCACAGAAGTGGGTAGTGGGGAGATGTAGATCAGAGTCTAGAGATGGCAGGACTGACTCTGAGCAGAACAGTTTGACCTTGACAGCTGAGCTTACCTGGGACAATTGGTGGTTTTTGAGAGGAACGAGGAAGATGGCAGAGCTAGGGACCTGAACTCACCATTTCCAGCACCATAGCCCAGGTCAGACTTGATGCAGAGGGGTGGTTTGGAGCCTGCTGCTTTTCCACCACTTACCAGCAGGTTCCACTCTGAATACCTGGTACCCAGGTCCTAGGAGAGACATGGCTGGCCTGGGCCAGATGGGGCCAAGGCTCTGTCTCCCAGTTGCAAGCTAGAGGACATTTGCAAAGTGTTTTCTTGGGGCTTGTTTTCTTTTTTCCTTCCTGCTTTTCATGAAAGGGGCTTTTTGTTAGTAGAGCTTTTGTCTGGGGATTCAGTTGATAAAGGGGCCATTTTATTGGAATGAATTACTGACTCAAGTACTGCCTGAAATCTCAGCAAGAGGACAGCACTCTGGCTGTCATTCAGCAAGGTGAATGCAAATAACTAGTGGGCATCAACATCAAGGGCACTTTGGAGTTAGTTGCCAGTTGAAGTTAGAGACCAGGGCAAGGTTGGCAGCAAAATCCTGACAATAATATTAATAAAATACCACTTTTTCCTTTACGTATGAAAAATGTTAGGTTGGGACCTAAGGGCAATGTGTTCTTATTGAATGAACTTTATACCTATTATTAAATCAGCAAATCTCTATTAAGAATGAGGTGCCTATAACAATTTCAGCTCTTCCTATTGCACCCCCCCCCCCAAAAAAAAGCAATGCTCTCTGCTGCATATGGTAACAAAAGTCAAATCGGGCCCAAAGTAAACCAGCTTTTCTCAGACTCTGTGGGACTCACATAAGGCATGGAACATTTAAAGTTACTTTAAAATGATTTTCTTCAGCTGGGAGCTCAAAGGACTTTGGAGAAAGAGAAAAATGCACTAGTAGGCCCGATCTTGTACATTCTGACTTGTTTTCCCTGTATCTGGTGTGTGGGGCCAATATAAGTTTGTGAAGACACATGCTTTAACAGTATATTTGGGCCCATAACTCTCTCATCTGCTGTTTTGTTGCAATTTCAAAACTCAGTATATTTAAAGTCTGTGAAGTGAATCAGCATATCTTAGGAAACCTTTTTGAAAATACTGCTATTTGAAAACAGTGGCAAGAAATATGCATTTAAATCAATTGACCGTGAGCCCTCTGGAGTTCAAGAAACTCATTAAGGCTGATGAAGTCAACATAAGTTTGGCAAAGAGGAATGGTACCCCCTGATATTGTGTAAGGCATGGAACACTCATCAGTTCCAAGTGATTGAGCTCTGAGCATTGATTAGGGAACAGGTACCTACAGGTAGTGGCCAGTGGTCAAGTTCTGGTGTTTGCTGCTGATGCCGGCTTCCACAGGTCTCCTCTCTGAAAAGCAAGGTCATCAGAGTGTGCCCTGCCACCTGTGTCCTTCAAAATCAGCATGCTTCTGTTTCTAAAAAGGAAGACAAGTCTCCTAGTATGTAAATTAAAGACCATGCGATTTGGACCCTTTATCTCACAAGTAAGATGGGCAACATCCTTCTAAAAATGATGTACCATTATCTGGTGGTGGCGCAGTTATACAGAAAGGACAATGCCCTACATGGATGATGGAAAGGCAAGGACCAGGAGTACATGTTTACAGGCTGAATTTCAAGTGTAGACTTTCCTGAAGCTCCGCTTTTATTCTTGCCCCCATCCCAGTCATCACTTATTCTCTCACAGATGCTGTACACCATCCAGATTCCAGTCATAATTATTTGTAACTCATAGTTAATCTTTATTTCCTCCAATTGGTTATAAAATTCCATATTGTCAGGAGGCTGTGACTTTTTCAACACCAAATCCCCAATTCTTTGAAGTGTAAGGCACAAAGCAGGTGCCTCAATACTCGTGAATACTTGTGAATGCAGTAATGAATGCTGACTTAAGTGGGAGATGGGCACATGGGAGACAATTTGCTTATATTTAAACTATGTTAGTTTTTTGGTTTTCGAACCCTGGGCTTTTCTAAGCTAGTCTTCTATCTCCTCTCTCAGGAGGGGAGAGCGTGGCTAGGATGCCAGGACAGCTGTCGGTTCCTAATGCCGCCACAGTGACCTCAACCTTTTCTGCTAGTGATACTTCTCAAAGTATTTACAAGTTCCACAGCAGGCAGAGATCACACCATCGCCTGCAACATGTCAGAATCTGCAGAGTTCACTATTGGGGAGGAAAAGCAAGAATATGAGTGCATTCTCTGCAGAATCCTTCAAGTTATGCTAGTATGACAAGAGATTGTCCAGTGTTTCACTGGGCTAATGCAGTCTTGTACAGAAAGAACACTACTTTGTCATTCAGAGTACAAACGGTTTCCCTTTCTTAAAAAAAATAAAAATAAATACACCACCATACACACCTCCTCCACCTGCTTCCTCCCCCCTTCCACATACACTTCTATGGTAGGGGTTATGATATATATACTTGCCAACCAGGACCTAAACAGATGGCAGGGAGTATTTTGATTTTCTGAGATGGATTTAAATGATTTTAAGTTAGAGAAAGAAGGAAGGCCATCCTCTGAAAAGTACATTCTGCCAGCATTTGCCTGGATGTGACTCCACCTAGTTGCAGACAAACACAGGAAATGCGGCTGTCACTAACATGAATAGGGACAGTTAAGAGTTTTCCAACTTGGGACAAATCTTATTTCTCCTTGCAACAGTGGAGAGGGTAAGAAAATAAGTATTTGCTTTAATGTTATCTTCTAAAAGGAGGCATTGCAAGATTATTAATCATTAAGGCATTACAAGTTGTATTTTGGTTATTACATACATTTATTAATGTTTTTCTACTTATTGGTCATCCTATATTATTGGTTAAAAATTACACACCACAGAATTGGATTTCTAGACTATGGGAAGATAGCTATTAACGGGAATGTTATTCTCTTGTAATTATTTCTCTCTAAAAAAACAAAACCCCTCAACAACCTACATGCCTTTACTGCATAAGACTTTCAGGAGTATAAAATCTATAAAATGATATTCTTAGAAGCAGTAGCACCAAATGCTGTAAAATTTGCTTTTCTGGGGTAATTTAAATGAAAATAAGAAATAATTATTTCAGCAATCTAAACTGGACATGACACATCTTTAGTTATAGCTATATTGCACCAATTAAAGTAAATTAAGACACCTCCGAAAAAAGGTGGTATAGTAAGAAAATGTCAATTTAATCATTTACTTTAGCAGGCAAGCAATTTGTAAACATTCAGTAGCGGCAGCATCCAAGTTACAAACAATTTAAAAAGAAACCAAGATTAGTGATTATAATTTTTCCTTCCCTTTCCCCAAAAGAAAAAAAAAAAGATTTGGAAATGAATGACTTAAAACACTACAAACATTGAACATTCGGTTATGTCTTCTACCAGCCTTCTATGCAACCTCTCTTTGTGTTTTATTTTAGAAGATGTATCTACTCCTAAAATGCATTATCTTGCAATAACTTGTACGTGAGCATCTGCAATCTAGGAAGTTGTTCGCGTGCACTCAGGTGCACGTGCTATCTCAAGTTTAAATCCCATTAGCAAAAGGAACATTTATATCTTGATTCAATGCTTCTTTGACTTCAAGTGGCAGGGTGTCAAAAAGGTGATCTTCAACAACAAGCCCACTTTTCTTCAGCAGGCGACACTGGCCCAGCTGGGCTGGCAGACGATCCAAGCAGTTTCCCTTCAGCTCCAGCTGTGTGAGCTGGGAGAGCTGGCCGATTTTGTCTGGGAGGGAGGTGATACAGTTTTGCCCCAGGTTCAAAGTCCTCAACTTAACACATTTAAACAATTGTTTTGGCAGAATGTCCACTTTGTTCCCAGTGATATGCAGATGCTGCAGGTTCTGAAGTAATCCTATTTCTATTGGAATCATTGAAATGTTGTTGTAGCTTACATCTAAGCATCTGAGTTTCTGTAAACTAAACACTGCCACTGGTAAGGATTCGAGCTTGTTGTTAGAGAAATAAAGTGACTCCAGGTTTTTGACATGGGTGATGGAGGGTGGAATGGTGACGATTTTATTATGCCATAATTTTAAACAAGTCAGTCGTTTTAAATGCTGGAAACTGATAATTTCTTCAATTGTGCGTATGTTATTTGATTTTAAATCCAGTTCCTGTAAATTAGAGAGGCTGAAAATAGCATGTGGGATTCTCTCTAGCTCACAGTTCTGGAGTTCGAGCTCAGCGACATTCATCATTTTCTTAAGGCTGTTCAGTACCAAGAGTTTAGTGCCGTCATTATGAATGACTAACTTCGTCAGATGCGGGGCCACATCTGTAATGTTGGAGGGAACTTTGGTCAAATTGCTCTTCACATGGAGAATCTTAAGGTGGCGCAACTCTCGGAGAGATTCAAGTCCTATCATCTTATTGTTTTCAGAGTTCAAATTGCCTATCAAGTACAACTCCCGAAGGTTCTTGAGCAGATACACCCAGGCAGGAATTTCAGCCACATCGGTGAACTTCACATGAAGGCATCTCAAGTGATCCCGAAGAAAGCTAAATGCAGTCTGTTCAACTTTTGCAGGGCAGTGGCAGAGGTGAAGCTCTTGGAGATTAGTCATCTGAGAAATCTTAGCAGGAATTTTAGCTTCTGGAATCAGTTCAAGTTTGAGCACATCCAGATCTGTGAGGTCGAAGACAGCATCAGGCACACCCGACAGCATGAACAGGTGCAGCTCCTGCTTGTCCTGGGCGTTGCGTGACACATGCTGCCTGAGCTTTTCAAATGTCCACTCGTGGTTCAAACTAATTTCCCTAAGTTTATTTTCGCTGACTTCTGACAAGAACACACCAAAGCGCTTGGAATACAGCTGGTCATACTGGTCAACCATGTGTAGGAGGAACGCAAAATCATTTTTGACATCGGGAATGTCACTGAAACTGCTCTCTTCTCTGACTTTCTCAAAAGAATATTCCTTCAAAGGGATCCTGAACAACCAGAAGAGAGTGTAGAGGCAGATAAAACCATAAACACAGATGATGGATATGTAGCTGATGAGCAGCTTTTTCAGCATGTACGCCATGTTGTGGGTGCACTCAAACACCTCGTAACCAGTCAGGTGCTCAACTTTGGGTTTGCAGACATGTTCGAAGCTGATGGCGTTGACGAAGTTTGCAGTGTAGCAGAGAATAAAAATGAACTTGGCTGTTTTGACAACTGTTTGGACCACGTAGAGTTTGTAGATCAAGTCACTGTCTTCCACGTGAGCACGGAACTTCCTCACTTTCTCAAAGAGGGCTTTGGCCTGTTCCCCGTCTTTTTTATCGAGGATGGTCATGCTGGGGACTTCGATCACAGGCTTCTCAGCGGAAAATTTGAAGCCAGTTTTGTTGATCATCGGGGTACTAGCACTGGGGCTCCCCTCATCACTGCTGGTAGACACATGCTTTGGTAAAGTCTGGGCACCTGTTATTCTCTGCTTGTTTTCCTCCGAGTCTTCACATGCTGTCTCAGATAATGCTTTCGTTGTCCAAGGAGATTCAAAGCACTTTCCTAATATTGAAACAAAATGTTCCACTTTTGAGCATGTTTTGGGATATTTGAACCAAAAGTTGCTACTGACCATGAGAATAATAGTATGTATAAGAGCAAGGTACGGAAAGTACTTGGAATACCAGGGAAGGGCCAGATGGTAACACATCTGATTAATAAATACATATTGCTGAAAATCCAAGTTTGTTTTTCGGCCTGTTGGATCTTTCTTTTCTTTCTTTGTCTCCTGACTTGGAACTGTGGAATCTGTGTGAGGATATGTGGCTCTGAGAGGTATGTCAGGTGTCACAGATGTGCTAAGGGAAACGTCACTTGTTGTCTGCCCAGCTTGGTCATTGTCGGTGGCTGCCTCCATCTTCGGAATGTCGGTGGTGATGTCGGTGTTTCCTGGTGGCGTGTGTGCCTTTGAATTTACAGGTGATGGCAATACTGGCAAGCAGACCACCTGATCTTTGGTAAGCTGCATGGTTCCTGCAAAGATGGCTACCATCAACATAACGACAGCCAGGTAATCCATAAACACGTCCCACCATGGTTTCAGGATCCGGTAAGTTGGCTGTATGTCATTGAGAGAAGCAACTTCCGCAAGGGTAAACATTCCTAGAAAACAAGCAAAAATAATACATTATTACAGAGATAAGAGTGCACACATTAAATAAGAAAAAACCTATAGTTGCTGCAAAGTAAAATTTTCTCATCCAGGAGTTATCTTTTGATCCAGGAATTTCTACATGAGTTATACAAAATAAGCTAAAAGGAACATATGAGAGAAAAGTGGTGATTTGTTTTAGTACTTTCCCTTCCCAATCAAGAGAAAATAATGGTTGGGGTAAAAGGATTCTAACCAGGTAAGAATATAGTATGTACAACATCTATAGTGATTAATGTAAAAGGAAAAGGCAAGATTTGAGAATTACTTGTAACTCACTGAACCTCAAAGGAGCATCTGAGAGCAGGAATGGCATTTGTTGTAGTCTGGACTGATTTTAAGGTTCAAATCGACATTTTGCGGTAGAGAGGGGGGATGACTTCTACTTTGTACAAACCAAAAGAAGGGTCTACGTTTACTATTAAAGTCAATCTAGAAAGCCTAGTGTACCAGGTCATTTCTACCTCTGACTAAAGTTGTGATTCTCTAAGTCTTGCATAATGATCTATAGAATGGGGACGATAACTTCTAAAGGTTATCAGTTTAAATTAAGTAGTGATTGTAAAACCCTTATCACATGTTCAAGACTGGTGGTAGTTTCTTGTGGAAATGTCCCATGGATGACTGAAATTAGGAGTCTATAGAATTTAAGAAGACACTTAGTATAGTATAAATACTTATCAACTGGGGATAGTTTGCAAGTTGTAAGATCCCCAGATGACTAAAATCTCAGTTAGCACTGGACCCTATATGTGCACGCTTTTTCCTCTATGTATACACAATAATAAAGTTTAATCCACAAATTAGGCACAGTAAGTGATTAACAATAACCAAATAGAACAATTACAGCAATATGCTCTTATAAAAGTCATATAAATGTGGCCTCTGTCTCTCTCTCTCTCTCTCTCAAAGTATCTCACTGTATATAAATGATTTCTAGGCCGGGCACGGTGGCTCGTACCTGTAAGCTTCAGCCTATGAAGCGGCCGGGGCTAGGGATTGCAGTTCGAGTTCTACCTGGGGCCCGTAGCGAGACCTAGTTCCAAAAAATAGCTGGGCGTGGTGGCACACGCCTGTAATCCCAGCTACCTGGGGAAGCTGAGGCTGGGGATTGCTTGAGTCTGTGGTACCCCGGGCAATAAGAGCCTGCGGTTCCACGGGCAAAAATAGCGAGACCTAGTCTCAAAAAAAAAAAAAAAAGATTTCTAGACCATGACTGCAGGTAACCAAAATCATGTAAAGTGAAAATGCAAATAACTGGGGACTGCTGTACTTGGGGCTTATCAATATTTGTAGCTGATGTTCTGGTCTTTAATGCAGCATCTACAAAAAGGACATGGAATTAGAAAAGCTGAACAAAAAGCTGCTACTGATTGTGAGAATAATAGTATATTTAAAAGCAAGGTACAGGTGGGTAGAGCAAAAAACAGGTGGGCATGGGATGACCAGGGCTGAGCATATGAGGATGTCAGTACCAGTAAGAACTTTTATCTCTACCAAGGCAGGTGATACCAGCCAGAAAAGGATTTCTGACAGGGTCTAAGTTTCATGCATTTTTTCAAACTCTCTCATATACCTAGTATATACAAAGAAGGTGAGTATTTCTTAATAAAATACAGTGACTATCAATTGAATTAAAACAACAATTATACCTGCAGTTTTTTGTTTTTTTTTTCAGTTATCTTTTATGTGACCAGGTAATCTATGGACTCTTTTTGAGACTAGGTCTCACTATTTTTGCCCTTAGAACCACAGGCTCATATTGCCCATGATACTCAAGCAATCCCCAGTCTCAACTTCACAGTAGCTAAGATTACAGGTACACTCCACCATGCCCAGCAATTTTTGGGACTAGGTCTCGCTATGTTGCCCTGAGTGGGACTTGAACTGCAATCCCTTGTCCCCACCATAGCTTCCTAGGCTGCCATTTACAGGGATGTGCCACCATGCCCGGCCAATCTATGGACTCTTAACCACATGTTTTGTTGCTAGAAACCATATTCCCAGATATCCAGTTGTTATGCTAATAAGAAAATTACCAAGAAGTAGGGAAAAACAAAAGAAATATTTGTATCTCAGTAGAAGAGAGCACACCCATGGGAGCCCCTTGTACTCTGAGCTCTGGTGCCTTGCATGTCTGTGCTGGTTGGGAATTTAAGCAGGAAGCAAGGCTACTGGAATGCAGAGTGAGCCAAACTAAATGAGAAAGTTCAGCCACATGTCATGTGAACATTTTAGTTCCTACTAGGGATAAAACAAGCACCAAGCCACAGGTTACAGAGTAACTTATTCATATACTAAGACTGGAGAACACACACTTCAGGGATTATTGTTGGCAAAGAACTTTGTCACATACATCCGGGAATCATGCTTTTAAAGGGCCATCAATATGGATAACAGAAAAAAAATTTATTTGTACATACAACTTCTTTTTAACAGGTATTTTCTTTATTTTTCAAATAGCTATGCTGGATTCTCAAGAAGATAGGATGTTTGGGTGGGGGTTTAAGAGAAACATGATTACACACACATATACCCACACACACTTTTTTTTTACATCATTGTATCCCCCAAGGTTCTCCTACCAACATGTCACCTGTAAACCATTATCTTAATCTCATCTGCTCATCCTTCCATCCCCCCCACAACCAAACTTTGATTCACTACACTGAGAATGTTGTCTTCTCAGACCTGTTAAAAACTAACGGTTTCTCTGCCGCAAGTCTTGACTTCCTTCAGTTCATCTTCCACCATAATGTTGGTTTTTGGTTAAAACGCTTTTCTAGACTTTCTCTGCTCTAGGTCAATAATTCTAGTTTTTCTAACCAATAATTCTCCCTTATTCGTAACTCTTCTACCCCCACCCCCACCTCTGTGCTTAACTCTTCTACAAACTCTTTCTTCTACCTGATATACTTCCCTCACACTCCCCTTCACAAGGCTCAATAGGTGTCTATAACATTTCCAAGGAAGCCTTCCCTGATCTTTGGCCTGGGTGAGTTGCATCCCAGCATGTTCCCACAGGACTCTGTACCTCTACCCTCAATAGCTCTTATCACACCGGTAGAACTGACTGTACTTATCAGTGAGGATAGGGACCACGTCCGTCTTCCTTTTTGCTAAACAAGTGAATGTTGCAGTAGGTGCACAATCAGTAAAAGACTGTGGACAAAAAACAACTGTGTGGGCTTCTGATCATCATCATTATCATCAACATTCCTCAAGGACATTTATTAACTGTCCACATATGTTACTGGGTAGAAGAACACTTCATTCAACTTAATTGTCAACAGAAAACAACTTAGGTCTACCCAAAAGTAAAAATTCTGGCAGGCCTCAGTGTAAAAATAAACAACTAAAGGACCACACAGCGAAGAAATTGTTAGGTTCTTGTAATCCATATTTTGCAACTGTCAAAGGTGACTTTCAGGACAGGAAAGAGGAGGTGGATTTTCCCAGAGGAGGAAGAAAGAATTAATAGGCAGTGCAAAGAACAAAGTATCAGCGGACTATCCCTTCACTCTGGCCAACAGCTGTCAGCTCAGCCCCGCCCCCAATCAAGAAAGAATAGGATGGATGTGCAGCCTCAGGACTCCCCTCCAGCAAGCTGTCTGTTCTGAAAGTGCCCAACCAGGTTTTTGTGTCCTGGTCACCTTCTCCAGTCTGTTTCCCTTTTTCTGTTGAACTCATTTATTCTTCAATCACCAGATCAAGTATTAACCTCTTTCCCAAGTTCCTGTTACACTGTCTAACAATGATTTTCCAATGTTGGTCTGTTTAGGTAGATCTTTAGCTCCTGGTAGGCAGAAAATATGTTACACCTTTGTACCCACTGGATCTTACTCTCTCCTGAAGAACAAAGAGGGTATTTAGTGATGGTAGTAATTACAGTAACAGTAGCTGTCAGTTGCTTCTCTATACTAGGTGCTGCACTAGAAACTTGACATCTGATACAGTTTTCTGCTTTCCTGATGCTTAAAAATGAATGCATGAAAGTTTAGAGTTTGGGGAGGCACAGGCGGAGATAAAGGAATGGGTCCATTTCTACAGTGTTTTATAAAATTTGCCAGGATACCTGAACTTAAAAAGACATATAATGTCAAGCGCTGATGAGAAAGGGGAACAACTACAAGAAACTCTACTACACTGCCAGCAGAAGAGAGAGTTGGCAGGAACATACTGGGAAACTTGGGGGCCATAGCCTCTAAAACGGAACATATCTACTTTCTATGACCCAGCAATTTCACTGTAAAGTATATCACTCATCATGTGATCTGTATGAGAACATTCCCAGCAGTATTTTTCTAATAGCTTCAAGCTAGAAGTTATCCAAGGGAAAACAAAAATGTGAGAAAGTCACAAAACGGACTATTAGGAAGCAATGAGATCAAACAATCTGGTCTACTTGGGTGTGTTCAATTTGTAAAATGTGATCTGTATACGGAAACTAGGTGCCTTTTGGGGTAGGTATGCTTAATGGTGACAAAGAAGTGACCAGAGGGGGGAAAGAAAGGGAATGGGGGATGAGGTGTGGTGGGGATCAAGGGGGACAATACAACCATGCAAACATGACTGATGATGTATGATAAATGCTGAAGCAGAAACAGCTGCCCTAGGAATGTGCTGTGACACTAGCCCTGGAGCTTGGCCTCGCCACCATACCAGGTAGACCCAGATGGGTTATACATTCCAGGAAGTCTGTACCCTTCCTCTGGAAGCCTCCTTTGGCTGCCTCTTGCCAGCACAAGAAGGTGCTTCCCCTGGAATACACAGAACCGAATTTCCCATAGACAAGAGAGTGCCAAGGTCTGACTATACAATGTGCAAGAGCTCTGGCTGCTAACACAGTTGAACTTGCCTGAAATCCACCTAGCCTTCACTCTTTTACTCTAAGATGCCCAAGTGTCATCATTTTCCCTTGATAGATAAAGAAATTGGTTCCGAGGAGTTAAGCTGAGGAAGAAAAAAAGTTACTGATGGAGTCTGGATGATTTAAAATCTCATCAAAGGCTTAACTACATATTTTTCTACCAGATTACACTGCCTCTCTTTTTTACTTCTTTGTTTGCATTGCTCTACAGTTTTCAAATACTTTTCTACAAATGATCTCAACTGATTCTCACAATAACCCAGTGAATTAGGCATCCCTACTGTTCAACAGAGGAAACATGAGGCATGAAAAGCGCTAAGCGACTCCTCTGAAGTAATAAAGTGAATGAGCTGACAGAATCTTTCGCCCCCAAATCTTTATCTCATAGTCATCCAGAGGCTGTGCTGTGGGTTAGGGGTCAACTATTGAAAGAGGAAATGTCTCACTCTCCTTGGCTTTGAGAAGACAGAGTCATAAAATTATGCAACATCACCTTCTCTAAGGCTCTGACATTCACTCAGAATTGAAGAAAGCCATGGGGCAGGCAACATGAAGGAAGAGGAGAATGTGGGAATCCTTTAATGTAGTTCTTGCCCTTAAGGAGCTCCCCCAGTCTAATAGGGGATGACAGACAATGAGTGCATTGTAGGAAAATTGTCCTGACTTGGTTAATACAAAGTAGAGGAGATACACAGGACAGGACAGGTCTACTTCTGCATTTGATAAGTGGGAGAACTTCACTGTCTCACTTTTAAGCTGATACAGGAAGGATAGGGATGCTCATGAGTGTATACGACGGGTAAGGAGAATAATTTTGGCAGATTTAGAATGGCAAGGAGACACGGAGAGATTGTGCATTAACAAAACTATCAACAATTCTAATATCCCATTATTCGTCTAATATGTTGCTGTGCAGAGATATCATTTCATGGGTAAGCCAAGAGGTAGAAAACAAAGCATGAAACCAATACTTTCCAGCAATGTTAGCTGGTGACTAGTTCTTTCTGCAAACACAGGACTTGAAATAAAGTGTTCCTAATCCTATTTTACCCATGCAAAAATGGATAAAATCTCCTACCTTTCAGGTGGCATTTCAACTAAGATTTTATAATATTTTTTACATAAAACCTACCACAGTCAGGTTTTCTGTTGGACAAAATAGAATCTCCAAACATTTTTCAGAAATACATAAAGATATGAAGAGAGGACTAAAAAAAATTCAGAACTTGTGAAATCTAAAAGGAACTTAACGCAAAGTATATTTCAGTACCTATTTGGGGCTTCCAGCACACTGTGATTCACAGAGAAAATCTGTTTCAAACCTAAGGAATACAATTTAGCTCTAAATATATTTTAGTATATCTAAGACAAATATGCCTTTGATCAAAACAAAAAAAATGTGTGAAAACACTGTTGGGAATTTCCTTGCTCTTTCTTCTAGCTCTTGAATCCAAAAATCTAGGCCCATGTTTGAGAACCAAAAAAAATCCATGTGACATCAGTGCTTCTTTTACAAGTTATCAACAGCATCTGCTGGTCCTGAACTCAGGACAGCAGAATTCACAAATGCTTTAGTATCTCCAGGTATCTCCAGTACTTAGCGTACTACCTACTAAAAAAGCATATTTCACCCCACAGCATTTTACTGTACGTTCTCTCTGTGCTAGAGAGAGGTTCTGAGAATATAAAGGGGAACAAAAATAAAAATGAAACTGGAACTGTTCTTACTATGAAAGCAGCCTTGAGGACACAGAGAGAAGATGATGACGGCTGTGTTCTGACGAGGCCCTAAACATTAGGTAGCAAATGTACCTTCTATGGGTTCCAGAGAAAGCCATACTAAGCTCAGCTAAAGCACTTATAAAGTCAAACTTTTATAACCCCGTTTATGAGACAGTCATGGCTTTCTAAGGGAATATTTATTTACATATATAAATTCCCCACATCTTTCCACCTGTAAGATATCTCGAATCAAAATAGACCATTTTCCTTTCAGATTTACTCATATGTTTCAGTTTTCTCTAGAGTGTTACTGGCACATGGCTACTGTTAGGCTAAGGAAGTGAATTAGTAAGAAGCTCCCTGATAACCTAAGATGCTTTTTGCTACATTCTCTTCCAACTGTCTTTTTGGGCAGAAAGTCCCAAAGGACAGTTGGATAAGTGAAATTGGATAAGGAGAGACTATCAGTCTTAAAACTCCAAGTCAGGCTGGGCACGGTGGCACATGCCTGTAGGTGGCAGCCTAGGAAGCCGCGGCCAGGGCCAAGGATTGTGGTTCGAGTCCTGCGGGGGGCACATAGGGAGACCTAGTTCCCAAAAAAATAGTTGGGTGTGGTGGCATGTGCCTGCAATCCTAGCTACCGGGAAGCTGAGGCTGGGGGTAGCTTGAGTCTGTGGTACCCCGGGCAACATGAGCCTGCAGTTCCATGGGCAAAAACAGCAAGACTAGACAGACAGACAGACAGACACACAGACAGACAAAAAAATAAATAAAATTCCAAAATCCTCTTTTCCCAACTTTACCCAAATGCAGTTTCAAGGCTGTAGCACCTTGAATTTTCACTAACACCCTATCTTTGTTATTCAAAATTCCCTGCTGCTTGCCAGCAACTTTTGTCAGCTCTCTCGCTCCAGACTAAAATGCAGATTCTTATCATCTGTAGCCCCCATATCATCATTTTCAACGCCAAAACAAGTTTTTAAAGTACAATAAAACTATTTATTACCAAACAAAGTGATTTCCTAATTATAACTACAGAAAGAAACATAAGGAAACCCTGATTACCCCAATATTGTCCAAAACCGCAGGCCTTTAACAGGATAAACATAAAAATATAGTTTCCCCACCTCTGTCCAAGACTTTCAGTCTCTTAGTCCTATTAAACTCACCACTTGTCCAACCCAATCCTTCAGAGTTCAGCAACACATGTTCTAAACACAAGACATCCTCCTTGGCGTGCTCCAGCTTCCTCTAAGCATTTAGTCAAAGACTTGACGCATCTTCTCCTCATAGTGTCCTCCTCACTTCAGGCAGTAAACAAACAAACAAACAAACCCCCAAATACAAAAACCAGCAAAACTCATTTTCTTCTCAGACCTGGTTCATACAGCCTCTCCAAAAACATTTGAGTTACTCAGCAAGACAAACTCCAACATGGAGTTCAAATCTCCAACCTCTTTAGCTTACAGAGGCAAATTCAGCTTATGCTTACTAAAAACCATGAGTTCATCAGCACAGGTCAAAGGCCCCTTGGCCCTCATGGCTGGGCCTCCATCATTCTTGCCAAAATGGCTGATCTCGTTCTTTGTTCTCAACCCAATATCTATACCCTTCCTTCCTGCCAAGTCTTGCAATCAAGAGGCCTCTGGAGGAAGTAAGACTAAACTAGTTTTCTTTGAATCTGTAGCAGCAGGAGAGTAGCTCCTTATCAAATGTATGTATCCACTATGTAAATGGCACTGGGGGGGGGGTTTAGGTCCCCGTCCCCCCCCCCCCTTCTACAGAAAGAAACATATGACATCATAAGGACAGCTGGATAGGGTCAGTCCCTATGCCTGGTTTGGGAAAGACTGCAAATGAGCTCCTAGGATCTCATCCTGGTGCTAATCTTAGTAACCTTCAAAAACCTTTTCAAAGTTAGTAAGAGAGATATTCAGTGATAACAGATCATTGGTAGATAATTTAGTTAGAAAGTAAAAAAATTAGTTGGCAGGTTATTTTGTCATTATCAGGACAAAAGAAAAATGAATGCAAAGTTAGACAATGACTGTTCATGGCCATTGCTAAATGTGGAGTTCTGTCAGTCAACTTCCCTCTTTTCATCCACCTGGGTTTGAATTCCTACCCTAAAGGGAGCAGAGTTTCTCTTATCTGCATGTCCCCAGCACATGCTTCAGGGCAAACACTTAATAAAGGTCTGTTAACAGAATGCATCAGGCAAACCTGTAACAGCAGCCTAGGAAAGTCAGAAAAGTTGAGCTAGTGAGCCAAAGACTGCCACTATTAATTAGAGTGACACAGAAGGTCACTGTGAATTACCGCAAAGTCAAAATTCTCCTCTCTAACAGGCATTCTTCAATGTCCTGATGGACAACTTTATTCTGGTAGACCATCTGCATGCAGTTCGGCTCATAATTAAATACTCCACAGAAAACAGAAAGACAAAGGTGAGTTTGGGCACACCCTAACCAGGAGATAAGCTCAAGAACTGGTTCCTGATGGCAGGCAGGTGATTAAACAGGAGGAGCCTTAGCAGAGGCCAATGGGCAGCATTTTAGCATACCCAGGACACACAGGAGAGAGGGGGAAGGAACTCTCATGAAGCAGATTTCCAGAGACTGGATGCTGATAGTGCCTCAGGTCTCCCTTCTGCTGCTCTTGGGGGTTTTCTGTCCTTCTGTATAGGGAGTGGATCAGAAGTTCTGACTGCATGCATGTGTACAATTTATGGGCCATCAACACGTCAGAAAACCATGTCAAATGCTGAACAAGTGCCCAGCTTATGGTAAATTGTCCATAAAAGATACATGCAGTTATTATCTACTCTCCTGAGTAAGGAGTTTTACATAAAGAACTTCATAAAAATTCATCTTTGCCACTAGATACTAAGACAACTTTGTCTTTCACGATGTGCTGAAAGACACACAGAATCCAGATGGAGGGCATTTTACTTTGGTGTCCATGAAGTTCCACTGAATTTTACATAAACATTATAAACATTAACCCTCACCCTAAGTCTTCATTGAATTATTCACTTTCTGCTATTCCTTCATCCATGAAATATATACTGTACACACAGATATTAACATGACACAAATCCCTGGAGAAAGTCTTGTGAGCAAATGCAGACACAGATTTTTCTCAGACTGCATATTCTAGGTGAGAGGATTGTAGGTGATTGCCAGCTGAGAGATAAAGATGGTCAACTGAGACTACCAAAATGAGACTATCAAGAGAGGCAGGTCTGCATGGCAGCATAGTAATACCAGACTTCAGGACCCCTCCCTTGCACAGGCCCCTGTCAAGATTCCCTAACTTAGTTCTTCTTAAAAAGAGCTCCCTAATTTGCAAAAATTCCAGATTCCAGAAAACCCAGATCTTCTGGTTGTATGGTATTGCTACAAGGCAGGAGACCGCAGCAGCTGTGGTGGTCTTACTGAAATAGTCCAATAAGCCCTGGGACTGAAAAATAGTCCAGACCCTAGGGTGGGGCGGGTGAAATTTGAAGGAAACCTCTGTGAGAGGATGGGTTCCAGTCTCTGGAGTGTGCTATGCATGCCTGCCTCCAAGAAGCAGAATTGTTCAAGCCTCCAAGAAGAACTGCTCCAATCTCTGATGGTATTAAACTTAGTATACAGGGAAATCACCAATGTGCTTTTAGAGGGAGATGGGAGGCAGATTTGTGTGTCTTAAAAGACAAAAATCAGATTTGTGTGTCTTAAAAGATCATAGTTGGCCTAGCGTGGGGTAAGGGAGGAAGATGTGAGGTTGGAATGGCAGTTATTATATTACCCAAGGCAAAACATGAAAGTAAAGATTAGCTGTGAATGGAGATGGGAATGAGTAGAATGGATGGAGCTATGAGCTAACAGACTGAAGAAATAGCTTTAAGACTTAATAGATTGCAAGGGGAGGGTGCAGGAGAGAAAAATGTTAAGGGTGACTCCCAGATTCCTGTGAATTCTCTACTTCTTTGTTCTACCCTTTGTCCTTTTACATTAATTTTTCATGATTTTATTGTTATTGGTTTTTTTTCATAAGTCCTTCAGATGTTTCTTCCTCACACACCTGTCAGAATGCTCTACTTTTTAAAAAATTTCTAGGTAGGCAGATTATATCTGATAAATACAAGACCTCTCATGCTTGGGTTTGAAGTCTGCATGTAATCTATAAGCTTAGATATCTAAAAAAGTATTACTTTGGTGTTACATCAACTTACAAATGATGGAAAATTTCCTTTTATACTATCTGAGAAGCATAACTGTAAGATCAAAAATACTTCTTTTTCTTGAGAACACATCCATATAATGCACAGTATTGTGCAACACTGTATGCAATATAATCAAGAGGGAGACAATTTACAGTACTACATGAATCCTATAGCTAGGTTTCTATATAGTAATCTATGATTACTCATGCTAACAATATCTGGGTTCTTCAAG